>JAPYZR010002981.1:0-15306 GCA_030522945.1 Trichopria nigra
TATTTTTACTTAATAAAAAACATAACCTCCCGCCTAGAAACGGGAGAATTGCGAACAATTGCAAATAATTTGAGGTTACAAATTATTTGAGGTTACAAAACAATATTTATGTACATAAATAATTAAATTTTACTTACCCATTTTACGACATCACACATTGCTTTGCGAGAAACCAAGAGGGTTATGTGCCTATAAAGACAATTATTATATGATATATTCTCTGAGCGCTTAATCGATGCATATACATCTAATTCACATACATTGTCAATATTAAAAATATAGAGTACCAATGATTATTCGTATGTGATGAGCAAAAAGAAATCAAGCAAATGCATATTGCTCCTAAAATACTAATAATTAACATCATCAATCCTAGCAAAATCTGCTCTTTAAAAAAAACCCAGCAAATGCGATATTATACTTAATAAAAATAAACAATGCCCGAATAGCAATAATGGCAGATATGTCTCCATATTCCAGACTGTTAACAAAACATATTTACTTCAGCAATTTGTTCATGTATTATAGCAGATATATTTGCTAAAATGATATCAAGTCAATGTGTAATATGCATATATTTACTGTACCAACACAACCATATAGAAACAAATTAAGAAAATATTTCTTATTTTTTTCCGATTATTTTTTATCGACACAAAATATTAGATATTTTTATTACCATCTTTGATTTATATCATGAAAAGAAATTTGTGTATTAATACTTACCTCATAAACAATAATATGAAAGCATAACAAATGAGTGATGACCAAATTTCAGTATATCTTTTTATAAACACTATATACGTCTGTATAACGTACATCATTTTACACCGTTGTATATTGTATCAATTCTTACTTCTGCACGTATAAAAACATATTACTTTTACGTATGCGGCTTTTAAATTTAAAATTTTTTATGGCATACCGCGGGAAAGGTGCGACAAGTTATGGCGGGAAAGTGCACACCGTTACGCACGAAAAATTGTTTACAAATCACCCAATTAGAAATTAAAAAATAACGACTAACGAGTGAAATCTCGTATAAATACTTATACTATATCATATTACATAAATAAAGCTTAAATTATATGCGAAATGATTACAATTTGTAAGTGAATGCAAAACAATAGGCGTATATTCTCGTCACCGAGGACAAAATGGCTTCCGTATAATACATATGTACTACTTGTTCCAAATGTACGTTTATGAAAACCGATCAAGAATAAAAACTCATAAATAACCGAAACTTTATTTATGCAATGTATTATCGAAAGAAGTTCTATGAAAAAATACAATACCATCCCCTACACGTAATTACACTACACTAGCGTACAATAGTGTACACTAAGTATACTGTATATTATTATACCATTTACCTTTCCGATACATACATATTTTTCATGCATTAGAAAAATGGTCTGAGCGGTTTGATCCGTTTGAGCATAACTCAGACGACCGGGCATAAGGGTGGTTCTGAAGTAGAACAGTTACCGACCTAACCTAAAAACAGGAAAAGTATAAATAAAACAGGATTGAAACATTTTTTCAAAATTCGGGCTTTGGAAGGGTGATTCTACATAACAAATACAAGCTTTAAAAAAATATCGCTGAAATTGGTTCAAAATTAAACGAGAATTATCCAAAAAAAATTATTTTTGGTGCCGGTAAGAGAAAATAATTTATTTCGAATAATCCTCATTTAATTTTAAACCAATTTCAGTGATACTTTTTTGAGGAATGTATATGTCATGTAGAGTCACCCTTCCAAAGCTCATATTTTGAAAAAACCTTTCAATCACTATTTATTTATACTTTTATTATTGAAAAACTTGGTCGGTAACTGTTCTACTTTAGAACCACCATAAGGAGGTTCTAAACACTGATATATATCAGTGGTTCTAAATAAGTAGAACATTTACCGACACTTTTTATCGAAACTCAATTCCAATAGAACTCCCCTTTATGAACCAATAAGCAGTTCGAGCAGTAAAAAACCGAAACTTTTGGAAATAATAGTTCGGCTCGTATTTCGCATTTTGCGGTTCTGGGATGTGAAAGAAATGAATAGAACGACATTGTAGAGTCGCGTGTGCGTAATGTGAAAATAAGAGTATGTGCGTGAGCGCGTATGTAATATACGTTCACGTTCAGTGGTCTCTATCGTTTAGTCGGTAAAGAAGGAATATCATAAAACCCACTTTGGACGAACACCAATAGATTTTTTAAGTGTTGTAAAAGGGAAACCTTACAGTATTATGCTTGTATTTAAATAATTTAGTTAACACTTATCGCGAAAATGTCCATATTTTTTGTATTGTTTTGGCGGCGCTATCATGATGTAATTTACTTTCTGAACACTACCTCCCGATAGGAGTTGCAGGGGGCGATACGTGCCATAAAACACAACAATAGCGTATGACAGATGCACGTATATGCACATGCATTTGAAACAATACACATACATACCAACGAATTGTTGACTATATACGCGACGTAGAAACCGTTGAGCGTATAGGAAAGATGGGACTAGGAAAATGAAAGACAGCGAATATTACGTTACATAAGAGTGTCTTTCTTACTCTCATTGTGACGTATCTGTTTCAGAGAAGACATTCGTCCCACTGTGTAACGTAGGCTCGCTCCCTTTTACGTAAGCGTCTATACTCGATGGAAATACGAATATACGGCACCGGCGTCATGTCATGACATAAAACATCGCGATTATCCGAAAGTCTATTTGTGAACTAAAAATTAAATTGTTGATATTTTATTCAAAACAATGGACGTATTTTTGACACCAAAGACTCAAAAACCTGATGGTAAGAAAAATGTAACAATAATTGATAATGCATTTTAGCTAGGTTATGTTGTGGATCACCTGTTCGATTTTGTAATTTGTGCGTACATTGTCAAAGTTTCTTAAGTTCGTATTGTTGCACTCGAATTGCTTTTCTATTACAACTGTAGTTAGTGGTTTACTTTGCGATTGGAAATTTTATTAAAATTATTAAATTTTACTTTTCTACAAAGTAGGTGGTGTCCTTTCTTTCTTTACTATCTTTTGTAACTACATTTTCAAATATTTTGGTTTTTGAATATATGCTGTTTGAATTAGAGTTATGTAACAGTTGTTTATTTATTCTGATATAATACAATTTTGTAACAATATTTACTTCATGTATGCATTTTGAAAATAGTAGGATAGTATATACGATGTAGTTTGTACGATTTCACTTTTTTGGCAAGATACAGTCCGTCTTTAAATTACAGAATTAGAGGTTACTGGAATATCGAGAAGTGGAAGAGTGCGAAAAAAATCATCAAAACTCTTAGACTTTGAATCCGATGACTTGGTGGATGCCAAATATAGAAAACAAAAACTTCAACAACAACAAATTCAACATCGAAATGCACAACAAATCTTGGCACGATATGAACAGCAACAAAAATTACAAGGAAATTCGTTTCAACAAGCGAGCACAGCTCAACACCAGAAAAATTCCGAATCACATATTGGGCCCTACTCCATTCAAGTTAAAAGTGAACCTAAGACTGTGCCTTTGTCAGATACAGAAGATCGATCTTCAGAAAGTCATCAAGATTCAGAATCGGAAGAAGCAAATGGAATTCTCAATGAAGAACAAATGAGTTTGGATTCTGCTAGTGACGAAGAAGTTGATCCATTATTGATTGATGAACCTCAAGCAGAAACTGGTTTCAGGAAACTGGAACCACCTGATAACGATGTGCCTTCACAAGCAAATAGTTTGTACTTATCGGAAAAATGTAGAAAAAAATTAGTCATAAAGGATGGGAGAGTTATTAGTCGAGTAAAAGCTCGACGAAAAGACAAAGGGGTAAGTAATTATCCATTTATCGCGTTTATAACATAATTGGTTTATTTACAAAAATTATATTCCACTTGTCATTATAGAAAACAAGATTTACAGCTTACATGCTTTGGTCAAAAGGAATGAGGCATGATTTACTAGAACAAAATCCAGATATGGGTAAGTCTCTTTTATTTTAATATAAATACATCTGTACTACATACTTTATACATCTACTGATCGTTATTTGATTTTGCAGATTTTTCAGCAATATCGAAACGCTTAGGAGAATTATGGTCTACAGTACCAAATCTAGAAAAGTACAACTGGCAAAGGCGAGCAAAGCGTATGGCAACACAAAATGCCGCACAATTATCTGGCAAAGATGAAGTGCCTGGAACGATGGCTCCACCAGGAATAAAGAAAAAATTCATTAATAAGATTGGTATGTTATAAAATTTAATTTACGTTGCATAAGCAATCATTACCATTCACAAATTATCTATAATAATGATTTCAGGTAAAGACAATAAGACTTCTCCGACAAAAAAAAATTGCTCTTTTACCATTACGAGTAGCGCATTGTCACCTCCATCACCCAGTGCAGGGAAAGATTTGGTTGCTGAACCTGTTCTCGGAATTGGAATGTACAAAGTTGTCGGTACTCAACCAATAGACGTTGCTGCTCATTTAAAACTACTTGGTGAAAGTTTAACGATCATTGGCCAAAGACTAAAGGAACACGAAGGACAAATCGCTGTTTCAGGAAGCCTACCATTGCTTTTAGATTCATTGTTGTGTGCTCTCGGTCCATTATTATGTCTCACACAACAAGTACCCGAAATGAATGGAGCAAAACCAGAAACACTCTCAGGTATTCTTGAAAATGTAGCATATATCATGCCTGGACTCTAGGTAAACGCAAATATGTTCAGCTACATGTATTAGACAAGTTTCTGTCATTTTGTACAAGTTTTTATTGATTATTTTTGTATGAATTTTTCTACAAAAGTTTTATAAAAACTTCTTTAATTTAAAGACAATTCTATGTCTTTGTAAAACGGCACAATTTTTTAATGTTGTACAGTTTAAACTAAAAATAGTGCATATTGTTAAGATTATTAAAACCTTGTGCACCAATTAACTACTATACAAATTCTGGTCAAAATCGACCTCAAGTCCGTAAAAAGACTTTATTCCGATTTGCTCGTTTGTAAATGTGAGTGACGAAAGCGATGCCATGTACAAAAATACATTTGCCAAAATAGTTTAGCTAACTAATAGCAATAAATAATTTAATTTACATTTTTAAACTATTGTTGAGGTAATATCGGAGGGCAACTACAAAATATGTTTTTGTCACCATAAATGTCATCTATTCGTCCAACAGTCGGCCATGTTTTTGAACTCTTTACAAAGGGCTGAAAAATCAAAATGTTTCATGTAGTTGCGATTGTATGCGTGATTGTATAGATTTACAGTGAATACATAAGTAACCTTTAACTTATAATCAATGCTTAACAAGATCAGCTAGTGCTCACATTACAAAAATGAGTTCTTCGATAAATGAATTGTTTTTATAAACGCATATCGGGTTTTAGCGAGAAAAGTCTACACAGGGAATCTTATTTCGATACAAGAGACCGAAAAAGTCATGCGAATTTCCCTATTTACACTTTTCTCACATTCACTCGGTAGATGTACATATATGTAGAAAACTCTAAACTTTATAAATAACTTTTCAAAAGGCAATGTTTATAATTACTGTACTAAATATTTATATTTTTTATTTGTGAAGTTACTCCATAAGTTTTAATTTATGTGCATATTTTTGTACTTTTCATTTACATGAATATAAAATTTATAATTTGGACTTCAAAGTATTTCACAACGGCTCACAATTGTATTCAAAAGAATCATTAAATGAACTCTTTCAAAACACAAATAATTTTTTTATTTGCTAACATGAATTTGCCATTTTCCTTGGAAAACATTAACTTATTATACTGATATATAGATTCGTGTACGCAATAGAAATACAATTACAAAAAATAATGAGTGTAAAGAATAAAAATGAAACCGAAAAAATAAAGTGTGAAGGATACATTCTCCTGAAATGTACGAAAGTTGTAAACGAGGCTAGTGCAGCAATATCTTAGTTGTTACGAACTGCAATTAATTGTTTTGTTTATAGCCATTAAATTTCTATACTAGCGCCACCTACAAATTTAGCACATATCAGCAGAACACACTCGAACTTTTACGGCATTTCAAAAGATTTGTTTAAGATTTCTGCTCTTTCTTGATTATTGCTAGCTTACAATAATAAGCTATCGAAAAAAATGCGACGAAAACAAGTGAAAATTAAAGAACGAATTACAAGAAATCAAGTTATGGGTGTTCTCTTGGAATGCGCCAAAGTTATAGATGGCGCTAGTGTATTAGGATGTTTCATGAGCAAACGGAACCGCCATGAATAGTTTTGAACGCAACAACAATCGAATCATGAATGTCATTTTAAAGGCGCGGTTCGATATATATATATATGTATATATCAAATATGCCGTACGCTTATCTTTATGCATACCGCATATTCGATCACATTAATATTGTTATAGAATTTAAATATGTAACGTATGAATAAAATAAAAATGTAAGGCGTGGATCAAAGTGATATTAGATACTTACGGCTGGAAATGCAGCTACCTCCCTAGAATAAGGTCGATTCCATTCGGAACTGATAACATGTTGTTGCGTGTGGGGTGCCATTTTTAAAGGATTAATATTGGCATCCGATTTACCGTTTTCGATATCTTCAATTTCTTGTCTTATTGCTAGAATGATAGTAATACATGCGTATAAATACTGTGTAAATTATAGTAATAACAATATAGAGTATATAGCGTTCGCTCGATTTTGTAAAACAATGAAAGTAATAAACTCACAAATAAGTGCGTCGCAAAATCTGTCCAGTTCAATCTTATCCTCCGATTCCGTCGGCTCGATCATTAACGTACCAGCTACGGGCCAGCTCATGGTAGGCGCATGGAAACCATAATCCATCAGCCGTTTCGCAATGTCGACGGCTTCGATGTTGGCGGTTTTCTTCAAATCTCGAATATCGAGAATAAATTCATGGGCCACCAATCCAGTTCTACCCTTGTAAAGAGTTTTGTAATACTTTTCCAGTCGCTTGCTCATGTAATTTGCGTTCAAAATGGCAACTTGCGTTGCCTTGCGGAGCCCCTTCGAACCCATCATTTTGATGTAAGACCAAGATATCGGCAAGATCGCCGAAGAACCGAATGGTGCTGCGGAAACGGCGCCTATACCTTCGGACAATTGAATTTCGCCACTCAAGGGCTCAATGACGGGATGTCCGGGAAGAAACGGGACGAGGTGTTTCTTCACTCCGATTGGCCCCATGCCGGGACCTCCGCCGCCGTGAGGAATGCAGAAAGTCTTGTGGAGATTCAAATGAGATACGTCGCTTCCGTAGTCACCAGGCCTGCATAACCCAACCTGAGCATTCATGTTAGCACCGTCCAAGTACACTTGTCCACCAGCATCGTGAACCATGTCGCAGACGTCGCCAATGGTTTCTTCGAAGACACCGTTAGTGGAAGGGTACGTGATCATCAGGCATGATAATCTCTCTTTAAACTTGTCGATCATCGCCTTCAAGTGTCCCACGTCTACAGAGCCATCCTTGCTCACGTGGATGGGTTCGACGTGCATTCCCGCCATTTGCGCGGACGCTGGATTCGTGCCATGAGCGGATGTGGGAATCAGGCAAACATCTCGGTGTGCGTTCCCCAAGGATTTGTGATAGCAGCTTATCGCCCGTAAACCGGCAAATTCGCCTTGCGCTCCGCTATTGGGCTGAAAACTGATTTTATCGTATCCCGTAATGGCGCACAGATCTTTCTCTAATTCGGAAAATAGCTGCTGGTAGCCCTGAGTTTGGTCAGCTGGTGCAAACGGATGAACTTCTGCAAAGCCTTTCAAACTGCATGGCATCATTTCCGTCGTCGAATTTAACTTCATAGTACAAGATCCCTAGAAAAATACAAATGTCAAATGACTAAATGATTAAGAAATAATAAAATCCAACAGTTGAATTGAGAGACTCGACAACGTTACGGCTGTTTACCAGTGGAATCATGCTGTGGACGAGGGAGACGTCTTTGTTCTCTAGGGACTTCATATAGCGTACGATTCTAGTTTCGGAATGATGGCTGTTGAAAATGGGATGCTGAAGGTACTGACTCGTGCGGTTGAACGGCGATTCCGTTATTGACTTCCCGAACGTGATTCCGCTGTCAACAATATTTTCCACCGTATCCTGGGATGCGAATAAATGTAAAAGGTCGTTGACGTCGTCGACTGTCGTTGTTTCGTCAAGTGAAATTCCAACCGAGCCATCTTCGTTGTACCTGTGTATTGAATTGTAATATTGAAAGCAGCTGTCCTAAATTCTTTTAAGGTGTTTGGAAAGTTTACAGAAAAGTCTAGAAGAAGAAGGATTCTAGGTTGTTTCTCTAAAACAAATCACCGGAATTTCACTTCTTGTCAGGAGTCAGGGGGATGAATATATAAACACAATCGAAAGAGAACCACTTGACTAAAAACCATCCAAGTACATTACCTCATGTTAATTTTAGCCTTTTCCGCTGATTTCTTAATCGATTCAATCGATGAGTTTGGATCCACTGTGATGGTATCAAAGTAGTGCGCATTCCTAACGTTATGCCCGGCCTTCTTCAGTCCTTCAGCAAGCGACACAGTCAAGTTATGAACCCTGGTTGCGATTTCTCTGATACCATGAGGCCCGTGATAAATCGCATACATGGCCGACATGTTAGCCAATAGAGCTTGAGCCGTGCAAATGTTGCTTGTAGCTTTATCCCGACGAATGTGCTGTTCCCGGGTCTGGAGAGCAAGCCGATAAGCTTCTCGACCACCAGAATCTCTGGTCACTCCTACCATTCTTCCAGGCATTAGACGAATAAGCGTTTCCCGACAAGCGAAAAATGCAGCGTGAGGACCACCGCATCCTAAAGGAACGCCAAACCGCTGGCTTGTGCCGATGCAAATGTCAACGTCGAATTCTCCCGGTGACTTCAAGATGGCTAGTGACAACAAATCGGTGGCTGCGCATACCAGTGTCTGAGAAGTTAGAGGGATTATTGTAACATACTGTTATACGGCGAAAAATTCAACTCTATCAACAAAAACAATATCTTCTGGAGTGCGTCACGAATACTGGTCTCGACCATTCAAATATAAAGTAATGAGTCAGAGATGAAAAGAACATGCAACTAGGACGAGGATTCGGAATACACCCAAGTAAGTTATTATTTTTAACACGTCCATCAAAAAAGCAAACTCGTACTTACGCCATCGGCATGTGCTTTTTTAACAACATTGGTGAAGTCGTAAATCGACCCCGTGGTGTCTGGAAATTGGAGCAATATTCCAGCTATGTCCTTGGTCGAAGTGTCAACATTGAATATGTCTCCAATTTGCAACTGCAGACCCAAAGACTCGGCACGAGTAGCAATTACACTGATTGTTTGTGGATGAACCTTGTCGGATACAAACAGCCTTTTTCTTTTGTTTTGTCTATAACAAAGACCGAGTGCCTCGGCGGCGGCTGTTCCTTCATCCAAGAGTGAAGCATTTGCCACCTCCATGCCGGTCATGTCGCAGACCATGGTTTGATAATTCAAGAGACTTTCGAGACGACCTTGTGCAATTTCTGGTTGGTACGGAGTGTACTGAGTGGTCCTGTATAAAAATTAATACCTTCAAAAATTAGGAGTAACGGCAATGTACATCTTCAAGAGTAGAACAGTTCGTGATGGAAATCTGTCCTTAATAGAATGGCATCTGGTAAAATAAAATTTCAAAGAAAATTTTTCTTAATGTAGTAAAAAAGCTCTAGTTTTTAAGTTTTTGTATAAAACTATCTTTATCTACGTTTCGTCAATGTTTGTGTACCACTTTTACGTTTTATGTATTGATTATTGTTATTTAATTATTATTATTATTAATTTACCATCCTGGATTTTCAAAGATATTGCGCATAATGGTGGGTGGAATGCAACAGTTGTAATAGCCCATACCGATGTAACTTCTCCACACTTCATTTTTGTTGGCTATTTCATTGACCTTTTTCAGTAATTCATGCTCAGCTGAAAATGTCATTTAGAAATTTTTGTCGCTTTTCAATGTTTTTGTGCAGATTTTCATTGTTTTTATATTTTGAACATTTTCCATTGCATAAAATATTGCCAGAAGAAGTGATTTTGAAATTAAAATTGAAGGAAGAATATTTTCATTATATTATCTTGGAAAACATAAATAGTAACCCCCCCCCCCCCCCCACAATCTATATTACCTCCTTTATTTTTTCATGTTGTTCGATCTTCCATTTTAATCGAAAAATGGACGCTGTAGCGGGTTTTCTCTTTCTCACGCTGTCAGTGGTGATGATTATTGAAAACAAGGGAGGGGACTGCCATATTGTTTAATCCGAAAAATTAAAATAAGGGGGTCCTATATATATACTTTAAATAATTTATTGTTCTTCAACTTTTTTTTTTGCTTAACTTTTACGTCAAAAATTTCTGTCATCATTGTTTTAATATTGTTATTTTTATTTATTTCGTTGTTCATCTTCTATCGTGAAAGGTTTATGCTTCTCGTAAGATAAAAATATAATCTCTTTCCAACTAAGAATTTTTTATGACTAAATTTTAATGAGTTCTATTCGCATAATGATTCTATAATACGAATCTGCAGTACATATTTATCTAGTGTATTGTTCCACGAACAAGATAAACAATTACGAGTGATAAAAAATGTTCTTTGAAAAATATATATGTATATACATAAATATCGTTTCACTATTTTTTCCGTGCGAATCGTCTCCTTCCGTCCAAATATGTATAAGTTATTTAGAAATCGCGGAAAATAGCCGACGGATGCCTCTGATTGATAATATACAAAAATATATTTGGCTCTGTTCGTGGGGGATCTCGCAAATATGCGTAATACTGCCCGAAGTTGATCCGTGACCTAAGATAAAGGCATTTAAAAACAAATGGTCTCATTTTCTTTATACTTTAAAATTTTCTTAACTGGAAGTCCGAAATGAAATTCAATTATACATGTAATAATTGCCTTCTTTCCTTTTCTTTCTTTCCATTAGCAAACTATTTAGAAATCAAACGGATAAATATAGTATATTTGTTGTTGTAAATTATATTTATTTCAAATATCTTACACTTAATGTTGTACACAGATTTTTTGAAATTATATTTTATTTATGATTTTATTAATACATTTAATTAACATTACTTAAATTTATATATATATATAATCTGTTTCAATGTCAAAAAATATGATATAGGAGAATAAATGGAATAAATAAAATAAATAGAATTAAATGTAATTTTTATATAATAGAAAAATTTCTCTTACGAACAAAATAAGCATAAATATATAAAAGTGTACTTAATTACCATTATCATTTAATTCTTCACTTCTGTGAAGATTGATTTAAATAATACATATATTTATTTGTGCGAATAAAATGTCTTCCTTAAATCGTTATCACCAAATTATCGTCATCTTATGATTTTTTAACACGTGGTCGATAAAATCGACTTTAAAAAAAAAAGACAAGGAAATTTTGCATTTTTCGAATAAAACGCTTATAGGGGTCACCGTCGGACCCTCGTATCTCGACCCAATCATTACAGTATCGCAGAATACATATATATAAAAAACCATGTAATGTCTCGTGACTGATCACGTTTTTCCCTCGCTGCCTATATATAGTATATTTAATCATTCTTCTGGCAATATTCCATTGCAAAACAAACGTGAATTTTTTTTCTAATAAAATTGAGGACATCATAGATGCGGCCTACTTACTCATTGGGTTATCAATGTCCAAATCTTTCCTGTATCGAATTTTCGCTGGTACTGCTGTTGCTGTCAGTTCTTCGAGAGACTAAAAATACACTTTTCGTGTAAACTATACATATATAATTAATCCCTTCAGTTGAAATTATATTATTTTTTTATATATATAATGCCATGGATCGTTGAACAGCAATGAAATTTATAAATATTATTAATATTTATTTGAAATACGTATCCAAAAAGACCTTTCAAAGCAATGATATAGATTTTCATAATAATTGCGTCTAACGTAAACGCTCTTTAAACATAATTGTCCTGATGTATATTGAATTATATTGTATTTTTTTTATTGGCTCAAAAAAGTAATGGCCTTTGCAGTCTATGTAAATGAATTGCGATTTATACTGAAAATCATAGATTTGAAATCGACGAAAAAGTCAAAGTATAAAAAAGTATTAATTTATGTATATATATATAAATTAGTTGAATTTGATGGAAACTCTTCTTTTATAATTGCATACTACTAAAGTAAGATTTAGACTGTATTATATTGAAAATGAATTTGAGAGAAATGTCCATGAATTCTACGTGACGAAAGGTTTCAATAAATTAATGACAAATATTATGTGTCTTTATAATATTTGGAATAACCCTCTGATAGGTTTCTTGGTCTTTTGTGAAGTATAATGAATTTAGAAAGAATTTGATAAGCTATAGTATATTGAATAAATATTTGTCATCTAAAAATGATATATACATTAAAATGAAACTTCCACAAATCGTCAATTTTTTTAGCGATAAATAACTTATTTATTACTTCCTAGATATTTTAAGTCCATTTTTTTGTCATTCAGTATATACCAGAAATTTTAATATGATTTTATTTTTATTTGTTGTATTTTATGCTTTGCAATATTATAATTTAAAATTTATACATATAATACATTATAGAAACGACCTATAGCGTTTTTAGAAAAGTTGACAACGAAATATAAAATTATTTTGTTTTGGTGAATTATAATAGCGACATAATTTTATAATAAGACTTTCCATTTTTTCTTTTTCTTGTTAGTCGTGGGGTTAAAAGAAAAATCTATAATAATAAATATATATCTTTCGACGTTTCGGCATCTTGTGGGTCAATTTTTACCGTGGGAGTTATTTATACATTAGGTCAAATAAAATCGAACAAAAAATCTGACGAACACACCAGAAAGATGAGAAAAAATGGAGGAAAAACTTAAATTATGAAAATCGATCAGATTTTTCCTTTAAATCACGATTGGGTGTAAAGGGGGTTACCCTTTTTCACTATTTGTCAACATAAATTTGATATTTTCAATATTCTATAGTAATTTCAAACGTGTTTGAAAAACGATTTTTTTTAACTTCTAAAACTTTTAAGAACATTAAAATTTTAATGTTATTAAAAAAAAAAAAAAAAAAAATTATTATTGCTGCAGATAAAGAGAAATAATTTTTTTCCATCAGACCTCATCCAATTTTGAACAAATTTCACCAGTGTTTTTTGAGAAATTGTTTCTATGTTAACTACAATTGCCCCACCAAAATCCAAAATTCGAGAAAAGGTTCAATCCTTTTTGTTGCGAGATCAAATCGTTACATGCTCTACTTTATATAGACTCGACTTATAGGAGCTAAATGGTCAGTAACGTCGATAAAGGGACCTATACTCTCAAAATTTTAAATAAAAGCTGTGTGTGTTATTTTTCAAAATACAAACAATGTTAGGGCGAAAGGATTCATTTTATACGAGTACAAAGAAAATTTGAGCGAAATCTGTTCAGAAATTAAAGAGAATTCTCAAGAATAAATTCCGTATGTGGGCAATGTACAACTTTTTTACATTTATTTCCGCGAATTCTTGCTAATTTCTTAACGGATTTTACTCAATGTTCAGTCGGTAAAGTAATAATCAAATAATAATCTGGAAACAGTCGGTAAAGTAGTAATGAAATATTAATTTCGAAAAAACAATTTTTTTTTAATCATGGTTCTGAATGGTGTAATTCTACACAATACACGTGATCCCAAAAAGATACCAGTGTAAACGGTCAAAAATTGAATGAATGAAACTACAATCAACTTCATATTTTTTAATTGAAATTTCAAAGAAAAAAGGAACTATTCGAAACAAACTGTTAGTAAGCCATTATATCGTCACTTAGACTTTCCCTAACGAAAATGTCAGCATTTACCTTTATTCCAACTACTTTGAGCATTTCTGCTTGCTCGTGGTCCCTCGGTCCAATGTGCCTCTTTTGAAATTCATCCCTAGGCGGAAAAATACTGTCGTACCTCGAACTTTGCGCACTTCCCATTTTCAACCCTCGGGCGTGCTTTTTTGCCCCTTTTTTCAACAGCAGCAATTGAGAACATTGGGATATTCTCAGCGATCGCATCATGATTGAATTATCGATTCGTCAAGCGAACGAATCGATTTCGGTGATATCACAAATTAAAATCTTTTTCAATTCTATTGTCATGAAAGTATTCAATAAAACTGAAACCGATGAATAATCGCCCGATTGACAAAAACGGAAGCAAAGCTTAATGGACGGATCGTAACTGAGAAGCGGCATACACAACAACTCAGTTTTATATTAACGCGATCGTATCTTACAGAAGTGTCACAATCGGCTGATTACGGTTTGAACTTTGCCAACCATCCATGCATTATATTACAAGTAAGTATATAGGTGCTTAATATCAACGAATTTGTTATTTTGTTAAGTCTTTAAAATCAAATAAATCATATTTAATACTTAAGCGTATAGTATATTCATTTTTCTCGAGGCACGAGAACACGAGAAAAATTAATAGAACAAATTAATAGAAATTTTGGTACATACTATACACTGCGGTCGAAGGCTTATGTATTAGTGTAGAAACCTGAATTTAATTTGTATAGCAAATATTTTTCAATAATAATTTTTAGTCTTTTTTCTTTCTTTTTTTAGATTTCCAATGTAAAAAGTCTTGATAATAGACACTATCGTTGCGAGATCAAATTTTGAAAATGAGATAACAGATGATGGATATCTTTAATTATGTGTATGAGATAATTGCGTCAAATAGTTACTTGCCCCACGAGCTTTACCAACATTATATTAAATATATCTGATGCTGGAAAAAATCTGTGAAAAATGGGCAAACTCGCATGGAGTGAAAAATAATTTTAACTATTATATAAATTAAGTCAGTACAAAAATGATCTCTTATTATATTGAAATTAATATATATATTTTTTCAACTTTAACTTGTTAACTACCAAAATCAAATTCCAAATATATATATATATATATATACAGGGTGTCCCATTTTAAAAAAACCACCCGATTATTTCGAAAATTACGCGTTTTAGAAAAAAATGTTTCAGACAAAATTACCAGGATTTTTCCCGGGCTATTTAATTCCCGGGCGATCTTGATATGACCTTGACTATGACCTTGAAGATTATTTCAAGGTCAAGTTTATTTTTTAAATGGGAACCCCTACTTTTGATCTCGGATTTGAAAAG
>JAPYZR010002982.1:0-15303 GCA_030522945.1 Trichopria nigra
AGGGAAAAATCATAAGACTTTCGTATATAACATTTTTCCAAAAAATGCAATTTCGCTGAGTTATTTGACCGTTCCGGAACTTTTTCCCATCACTGTATAACGGCTGAACCCACGATTATCATCTAATTTGATGCTATTTAAACTTGTCGCCGACACTTTGATACTTTAGCTTCTAAATAATGGAACCTCAGCACTTAATTTATTCCTATTTACGTTCCATAGACTCGTTTTGTGTCCATTTACTGTTTTCCGAAATACTCACAGTTCAAGAATAATATATTACGTATCAAGGACGTAATTATCGATATTTACGAGTGCGACATTTCGCGAAATCGAGAAAAGGGCTCATTGTTAAAAAATAATTGTCATTCATATAAATTTTCTAAAATTTTTTTTGTTATACTTTTCGTCAATATTTGTAATTTATTCTTTGTTAGCATATTTTATTGTTTCACATAATTTAATATAAATAACCGTATTTTATATATATAAATGTTGATACGTAGTAAAGGAGGCTATGAATACAAAGAACGAAGTAAACTTCACGGCACTTCTCGAATTTAAAGTTAACATCTCTGCCAAACTTCCAACATTTGGCAATCGTCCGAATCTTCACATATGCTTTTTCGGAGTTTCCAATGGATAAAAAACGAGCAAGAGACATCGTTAGCGCCAAATTACTCGAGCGTAAAATTGGCGACAAAATTCGAACTCACTTTCTTGCAGGAAATTTCACGATACCGTGCCCTTAATACAGATTGCTCGGCGTTCCGTAACGGCACGCAAGAGTGATCTTCCTTCAGTAACAAATCGGCCTTGTTAGCCGCTAACTGGATAAGATAAATGGCAGTGATTAATAGATATACTACAGAAATTAGGAGCACACACAGATGTACAGAAATGTCCTCACTTTCGGTTTTCTTTTTTTTCATGAGTAGTTTTTACAAAATCTTATTAAAAAACCAAATTTTAAAAATCAAAGCCTTTTCGCTGAAAATAGAATTTTTCCGGTGATAATGAAGTATTGATAAGTTTTATTTTTTGTTTAATTATTAAAAGTCGTAGCCGAAATGAGCTTTAAATTGTTCACCCAAACAGCAAAAAAAGCTCTTCGAGAATTCTTAAAAATGTATTAAGAATGTTATATTATTACTTAAATATAGCTCTAAAAGAGCTCTTGGAGTGATCTGTCCATGAAACGTCTTAAATAAAATGCCACACGACTTTATTTTTGAACACAAGAGCTCCACCTTGCGCTACTGATGGAAGAAGCTCACACCTCGAAACACTGTTTATGTCTCTTTATTGATGATCACAACCAAGCCCTCTTAATGATTAACTTTTTAAGCGGGTAGAAGTGTCATGATATTTATGATTTGTAGAGGTATATTCTAATGCCATTTTCGTGTAATAGAATTCAATAAATTGGAAACAAAACAACAAAAAAATCATATTTTTTTTTTAAATTTTGTATAACTTCTTTACTTGAAAATTTAAAAAATGTTATCGTGCACCAATGGAAAGGTCGATTATTGGCCAATAAAAAATGGATATTGCCAAAATTTTCTCATTGGGTTCAAATAATAAAATATAGTGTTAAACTTCATGCGGAAAAATTCGTACATTTGATTTTAAAGTTATTTTCTGTTTGTTACAAGGAACTGTTCTAATGCTTACCCGATGTTCAACAAAAATTACATGACACCTCAAACTTATCATAATGGTTTTGATCTTTGGGAAAAATCATTCCGTCAAACTTGTATAATGTGACATTTTTTTGGAGTGGTCTCACCAAAAATAATCATATATAAATAAGGCGTTTTTAACAGTCTTTTTTATCGAAGATCATAACCTAATTCTCTTCAACTACTTTTTTCTCCGAAGATCAAAGTTAAGATTTAATTGTTGTAAAAGATCATAAACAGGACCTCATTCATTTTTTAACGAATATTGTTGTTTATTTAAGTGTTGTTTATTTACCCGTGCAAAATATAGGTCTTTTGAAAACTTGTTTCACGTGTTTCGGCAATTTTTGAAATCCTTATTTGCTAAAAAGTTACTAAATGAAAAATTTTAAAAGTCGAATAAATCCTCGAAAAGTGATCGCAGCGCCATCTATGACAGGTGTTTTGAATTCGTCTTGAAAAGACCTTTCAAATGAGCCCCCACTCGACCCATGTTGCCATTTAAGATATTCATCCCCCCTCGTACGCCCCCCCCCCTTGGGGTGGGGGTGGAACCCCTCAGAAAAAATAGATTTTGTGAAAAATCGTTTCACGTGTTTCAGCGATTTTCGAAAATTTTTCTCTTTCAAAAGTTACAGGACACTTTCCAAACTTTTGGGACACCCTGTATATATATACTGTTAAAATTATTTGCGATTACAAAAGTAGAAAGTCTTACTATAAATTTTGACATTACGTATTTTGACTATATAAAAAACATCACATATCTTAATGAATATTTTATCACGAAAATAATAGCCTTATTAATGGAGAACAGGTGGTTGATACAACCGTGGTATGGTTGCTCCAATAATATTTTGTTACTGTAGGAAAAATATTTAATAAAGATGCTTAAAATAGACATTAATATTCAGATGTTTATTGAAAGTTTGGTGAATTAAGATGCAGTGTCATATCAACATTTAATATTATAATGATCTTGTTTGTATGATGCATAAATTCGGAAACAGTGACGTGAACATAACAGAATTTTATCTTCATCGGGGTGCTTGATTTTAGTGTGTCCCATGCCTGATTACGGATTCGTCATCAGCGACCTAAAAACGTGAAGATAGTAGTGATTTGCAAAAAATTTCATGAGTTTTTGAAATGTACATTCCGCCATATTGCATCTATCATTTTGAATTTCGAGATTCGGATAATTTTTTAAAAAGTCACATTTCATAATATTTTATAACATTTCCGCCAGTTTTCAGTTACAGTAAAATGCTAAAATAATCATATATATATTATTTGTATTTATGTTATTTGAACATTCTGCATTTTTCATTTTCCAGAAGAATTAGGTTAAAAGTATTATTTCCATTTGATTTATTGAATTCATATACAATCACTAATTATAAAGTTAAATACGTGATTTTATTGAGAACGTATATATTCACTCTGTTCTTTAATCAACGAGTAGGTTCACGAGAGCAAAAATACATCTAGTGGTCTATTTTTACTCGGTAATCATATATGTTTACGTCGCATCAGAATTAAAATTTGCTCTAGAATAGAATGGATCGTGATTTACATTTTCTGGTTTCCACCTTGACAGTCCTCGATCGATTTACAATTCTTATTTTCCACCCATTTTTCAAATACCTCGTGTTTTCATTACGTGAAACTTCACGTTGACGATAGGCGACCGAATCGGAGGATACACGGAACAGGAACTCTGATTAGGCCGAAGGCCGCGAATCTCACACAAAGGTCATCGTGGGGATATTGCGCCCTCTTATCAGCGGGCGAGAACGATAACGGAGTAACCGCGAGTTTTAATTAAAGATTGACAATTCCCAGTTCTGCATCCGATGTCAATGACATTTCTAAGATTTAGATTGTAGTCGTCGAATATAAAAAACATTTTTATAACGCCTTATTGAGTTAATAAATGTCCGCGTACGAAAATAATAGATATATGATGGATGTATAAAATGGTTACATATATATACATCATTATTTTGTTATATTTAAATTAATATTATAGAAAACGTTTTTCTTTCCTAGATTATAATGGTTGTCAAAAACTGATCCACCAAAGTTGTTGAGTTAATAATTGACTTGCTGAACAAAAATTCTCTTGTAAGCAGCCAAGAGAAATGTTTCAAAAGCTCAAATGTTTAAGAGATGATTCGCCATTTATTTTTTATCATCATCGAAAATCACTTTGGCATCCTCGTGAGATGTCACGAAGGTGACTCAATACAATTGTATTTTAAATTATATTTTAAAACATCTCATTCATTGTTTTGTTTCTTGAATTTTTGTTACGAAACATATCAAGCGATAGATAATTTTTTACGAACTTCAGCTATTGCTATTTAGAAGGTTTTGGACACCTTCGAATCCATTTCTACAATTTTTGACGCTATTTCGATTTATAAGTTCGGATGATGAGTGTGTTGCTACATATTTGTTTTATCTTGACCGCTTTTTATAATTAGAAAGTACCATGAAGGGTATTGGTGTCGACGAACCATTAATTTATTTTTACGAAAATTATAAAGTTTCGGACATAAAATGGGCATGTTATGAAAAGCAATATAACAGAAAAATGTATATGTATATAAAAACTTACGTACAGTCAATTCCCTGTATTTTCCTTCGAGCCTATACATGTTCTTCTGGTGTTTTTTAAGTCTGCTTCTAGGAACTCTACTGCGTTTGAACAATATCCACTTTGCACATTTGTCATATGGAATTTGATAGACAACATTACTCATTTTGTCATTTTCAAATGTGTCCGTTAATAAGTCACAAATCTTTAAGGTTGCCATTTTCATGGAGAATGTTATTCCTTACAGTCTGTAAGTTCTCTTTACAAAATCTAATTGTTACGAGTTTTATTGCATGATCTACAATCCATACATGATTACTCCCATCTTATATAGAGGGTGTTCTGATGTTAAGAGCTCAGAATCCAAATATCCATTGTCATTTCTGATCAAGAGGAAGGCAAAGAAGCCAATACAATTCTTTTTCTTGTTCTATACCGAACTTAATTCTGTTTCCAAATCTATATATTTTTTTGAAACTAATGGACTTTGTTAAAGATTGTTTATTTTCTCATTGAGAATTGAAGTATAGGATATCATCAAAGTGTCTTAAATAGAATCTTGTTCTAAACCTTTATAGTTTTAAGATTAAAAACGTTTCAATATATATTCTGAAGCTAAACTTGCAATTACCGGTGACAAAGACGATCCCATCGAAATAACAATGTTTGGTTATAAACAATCCTTTTAAATTTAGTTTAGTAACAAAAACTTTTGTTGGCTATATTTTTGAGAATCTGGCTGTAATATTTGGACAAGTTATAAGTTGAAGAGTATGATGGTTGGTACTATAATGCTCAAGAGAAACCTTTGTTTATAGATCTTTGGTAACCGTATGAGTTCGGATAATGTTGGACGATACAGCATCATTATTTTCATAAAATACGTAAAAAATACTGATTAATTACTGTTAATTGGAATATTAATAAAGACAACATATTGTTATAAAGTGGCCACTGAAATTTTATAAGGAAATATAATGGGATTGTGGCCATTTTATAAAATTTGTTTATCGCTCGTGGATTCTTCAAGTACATTTATTGCCTGTATTGTATTTTAATTTGTACCTGCATTGGAATCAAAATACACAACTTAGAAAAAAAAAAAATAATTACGAAAATATTCTCTTCAAAGTGGTATAGCAAAATTCATAACATTACGTAGATTTCTTGTCTTAAAATAAGATCCATGCATATGTTATGTTTCTATTTTTTTTTATACTTTGCAATATATCATTTGTCCATAGATTTGACATAACATGATTTGTAGCACATGTCAAGCTAAAAAAGCATTCTACATAAATGAAATTTGTTTCTGGAACTGGAATCAGTTTTACAACAGAATTCAGCTCGTTCAGTTGATTTCTGATTATTATCAATTGTTTTTTGTACAGAATTTAGACGGCGCAATTGTCATACTTTCCGATGATGGTCATTTAGAGGTTTGTTATCTGGGATCTGAGCCTTCTGTTTTTGTCGCACCACCAGTTCACAGAAGAGGATTCGATTACGTCGCTGCTGAAAATGAGCTTATGGAGATTAGGAATCGTTACAAGCAGTTATCATCGTCAGGTATAAATTAATTTTTCATTTATATTACAGTCGATATGAAACTATTGGAAAAACACATAAAAAGCATATAATTGGTTATTAGAAAAAATAGAAAATTTTTCTAAAATGGGCAAGGGTGGGATAAAACAGAACAAACGTTTGCAAAACTGATTTGTATACTGTAATGTTAAAAAGATAAAACGATGATAATATCAAAAGTAGGCAATTGTTAATTAAGAAAGGTAAAGCCGACAATAACCGATATTGAGATAAAAAATATTTGCTGTTTGACAATACAAACAAAGTTGAACCAAAATTTCAGGAACCGTAGAGACTGAAGCGATAGGGCCAGAGCTTACGATAACCCCATTAGTGTCTCCGGATTTAATTCCAAGTTCAGAGGTTCCGCAGAGTAAAAACGCCGATGACAAGTATGAAAATCGTCAGTCACCTATGTGCAAAGTAATTGTGGAATTGTCATCGTACGCCACTTTGAGAGACCTGGAAGTCTTCATCAACGTTTCGAAGCCTCTCGTCGTTTCTAAAGAAAGTGTTGACATTCCGACTTTATGTAAGTATTGTCACCATCTTCAATTGTATGTTCATTTTCAAAAGAGTTTCGCAGTAATTCGATCTGTTTATTAGCATACATCTACTGATTAACAGCAGATATAATAAATTGGTGGGTAAATTGTTGTGATAAAAAAAAAAAATACATAAAAATAAAAATTCGAGGATCGGCATGTGTTGCTTTGTTTATAATTTTATTTCTTTCGCTGGATGTTATCAAAAAAGTAATTAAAATGATTGATAATATCACTTAACTTTTTAATGTTGTTTTTTGCTATATGCCGAATACAGACTTTAATTTTCGATGTCAGAATTGTTTTTTGTTGAGTAAAATCATGCAGGCCAGAAATTTACACAATCATTGAAAATTATCGGATAATATATTTATGATTAACACATGATTTTAAAACTTTTTTATGTTTTAGGTGATAAGTTTATTTTCCAAACATCAGTATACATGGAAGGAAATTATAATCCCCTTTCTTCGGAGCTCACTGTGACGGCTTCGTATCTAAATGATGGAGGAAATATTCGAGTTGTACAGAAAAGTATACATTTACCTCTGAAAGTGATGCTGCGGACTTGTCCGACAGAGGCTACTGCTTCTTTTGCGGTGACAATCAAGAGTACTGAACCAGTCGTCAATTTTTCCCAACTGTTTCCTGGTAAGTTTAACACAAAAAGGAGATCTGTAATGATTTTATAATCGATACACCTAATTTAATTTTACTTGTATTTAACTTCCTCTTATTGTGTTTTATTGCAATGCGATAGTCTATGTTTCCGGCAAATAAGTACTTTCAGTTTTGGAGATTTTTAGTAAATACTTGACTTTGTAAATATGTATTTATACTTAAAACAGACATTATTGCAGAAGAGATCATTTTGATAAAACTTTGAGTTAATTGCGTGTTTGCCGGTAAATGATATGTTAACTCACTAAACAATTAAAGATTATACAGCCTAGTAGAAACGTGATGCACAAAACGGATGAGGTAAGAAACAAAAAGTAAACCGACGTAGAGGTAAAGGGCTGGCCGAAAAGAAGGCGAGCGAAAATGTGAATATACATAATCGCAAACGCGCAATAATCTTTTATAAATGCAGAAATTAGGGGAAAAATGGAATACGGAGCATAATGATAGTGTGCGGGAACATATTAAAATTCCAGCAATTTTTCATGCGAATGTTGATGACTACAATTTGCGATGATTATTTTGTAATTTGTCACGTGAATGAAGAGCTCATACTTTATTGTTTTACTTTCACAGAGTGGAGGTTTTATGATTTACAAGATTTGCAAGATATAACATTTTGATCGGATAGATAATCATTATATTGACGAAAACAAAAACAAAAACAAATTCTTGTCCTGAAAAACAAAATAAATGTTGAAAATTAAAATTTGTTAAAAATATGTTTCTTTTTGTTAAAACTTGGCATAACTGTCGTTTTTTTTTTGTATTTATCATAGTAGATAGGTACATTTTAGTACCTAACATTCTTTATCTCTCTACCCCTTCTCCAACGTTATCACTCGTTGAGATCTATGCATTGACGCATTAGTACATATTGTTTACAAAATAGAGAAAAAAAGAAAAATATGGGGTCCTATAACAGAACATATTTGCTTCAGTTTATTATACGAGAGAAAAAGAGAGTGGGAGAGAGAGAGAGAGAGGGAGAAAAAGATGTGCTCTGCGTACGTTCGTGCGCCGACTCGCTTTTTAAGAGATAGAATTTCGCAATTAACTTAATTAGATCCGGGCCGCTATTCGCAGAATTCATCGGCGAGTACTCCTCGAAGCAGATCACGAACTCGTTGGGGTTGCAGCATGCGTTGGCCGGTCACGTGGTGTCGATCTCTTCCGGTTTGATGTTGAATCGCTATCGCGTGCAATCCAATGACGGACTAGCATTGCCGCTGGTGGTCCATCAGCTGATCAACCGACTGCGCGAGAAAACCGTTGGTAATAACCTCTCCGTTTCCATTGGTCAGAATCACATAATGCTGGTGCAGAATCAAATCGAGGCTCACTTTGCCACTCGCCTTAAACAGAAGAAAATTACGGTAAATTTTTCATCTTTAATAATAATTGTCATGAAAAATGGCACTTTTATCACCTGGAATCCCTTCAGCGAGAAAGTTCAGTCTGTTTTCAGATATGAGTATTTTGGAATTTGAATTATCGAAAGGGTATATCAGATACAATTTGCTTTTCAATCTAAATTATTTACGTGATAATGAACCTAAGACAATACATAATTTTAAAAATATACTTGACATGCTCATCATGCCATGAATAAGGTACCATTCATTTTATTGAAATTTGCGCATTACTTTTTTTTTTCCTGTTATTATATATTCTATGAATATAAAAACGTGGACTTGGTTTGTAATTCTGATTGTGGATTCCGATTCAGAAGTTCAAATTATATATAATAGTTGACTAGATTTTCAAAATTCAAAATTTGAAATGGTGTGTATGTATTTCTTATGTGTAGTGACATACGCTCAGACCAGTCGTAAGTATTGGTTTTTAAATCCTAAGTAATTTGATTACTGCTCTGGAAAGACGGTGTTTCCGATCTAATGCTGAAGATATTTCAAATAATATTATCAAAACAATGATATTCAATAATTTTTCAAGATTATTTCTAGAACTTCCGAGTTAAAATCCTTTAGTAAACAGTTTCAAATGATCCCAATCAGTTTTTGAAAATTCTGTCGCCAAGAAAAATCTTCGAGTGAATCTAAGCAACTTTTAGAAACATCCGCCCATATCCCTGGTAGGAATGGATCTTGATCTCGCATAAAAGCGTTACATATCGGACAAGGCCTTGTAAGGTATGTAATGCTAAATCTAAGGCCAAGAGAGGCCTTGTATGGAAAATCAAATGCAATCAAGGGCAATATCTTTGGCCCGCTATATTGGATCCATCAGATTACAAATTCGAAAATTTAATCAACTGTTTCATAACTTGAGGTTCTGAATCGAAATCCGTGGCCAGAATCCCAATACATTTGCACGTTTTTTAAGTACGTATAAATTGACTAGACTGGTCTGCCGGATAAAAACTGTTTTTTTGGGGAGCTGTGCGAAGTTTATAATACAAAAGAAAAGTTTGAAAATCGATTCATTCATAATGTCGATTATATATAGAATGGTAGTGACCTAACAATATTTCATTGCAATGTAGTAATGTCAGAGTTTAAAACGAAATTTCTTTTATTGCGTAAAAAGTATGTGAATTTTTCAGATTATATGATTTATAATTTTCAATGGTTATTTTTAACAATCCCGAACCTTATCGCATTGTATACGATAATAATAAAAGAGGTAAGCTGCAGTGTTCAAGGTGAAAGAGCGAGAGAGAAGAGCGATTCGATTTATCATAGGCGATTAATTATCGGGCCGTTTTTTCTCTCTTTTCATCCACCTTCCTTCGTCTGGCCGTAGAACGAGATCGCCCTGCTGACGACCCAGTTGAGAAACATTGAGAAGAGAATGCTGCGCGGCATCAGGGAGAGGAATTCCCGATCTTTGGCCGCTACTGGGCTACCGACCCTTCTGGAGTCAACGTATCGCGCGATCTTCAAGCTCTTGGAAGATCTTGCGGCCGTTCAAGCGGTAATTGCTCGTTATATATCTCGCCACGTACTGCATGGGATGCACATATGCACAAGTGCATGAACGCGCGTACGGCCTCGAGCTGCGCACCGAATCGGACATTCATGAACGATGGCCTTTTCCATATTTGCACAGTAGGAATGCACATTATGTCACTTTTGCCGCACATTCTACGCACTATTTGCTCGTTAACCTTCCTCAGGACCGACATTTTTCCTCATAAATCCACTTCATATACTTTTTTTTTAGCGGGAAATTTGTCCATGCAATGTATTCCCATGTTCCGTACAGTCTCCTACTTTATTTGCGATGGTTGACATTGGACGTCCATGATTCGACCAACTTTTGCCCATCCGTCCATGGATGAATATTGGATGTGCATTGGATTTCTGTACATACATACCAGATATGTATGGATAATGTATGTCCAGTTTTTGTCCGTTGGAAAACCTATTTATGTTTAGGTCCATCATACATCCACTCCGCATCCTTTATAAGTCTACTATATACGTGCAGAATGAACGTCCGTTGAATGTCTTCTCGAGTGACATCCTGGCATTGTCGGGGCATTGTTATTTTTTTCTTTTATTTTCGTCGTCGATTTTTGTGTTATGCATGCAATGAACCTAGATGTTATGATTGAATTATAAATTTCTGTACTGAAATTTCACTCTAAGAAAATTGGAGAGTAACATTTTATTATTGCTTCATAACTTATGGTCAGTTTGGGTAATTGACGCATTTCGCCAAATTCAATAATCACAAGTCCATGATCTAATTAGAAGTTTGACAATTTTAATCAATTTTAGTGTATTTTAATTTATCGTTTGAAAGAATGACTAATTGTTATAAATTTCATTGAATATAATTTATCGATAAAAACAGAATTTCGTCTGGTGTTTTTTACAGAATTCACCTTTAAATAAACCTTCAAAGATTGAATAAATTAATTAAACTAATTAAATAATTCAGAAATTACTTTGGTTGCAAAATATTATTCGAAGGAGTCTTGTGCTTTATGGCGAGGATTAAAAATAATAACGTTGAGCATTTGTAAGACGATCATAAAGTCGAATAATGGAGATTACAGATTGATGGACATTAAAGAGCGTCGTCACGTCCTTCACTCATGGTGCATGTACACAACTCGCGAATTACGCAAATCTGCATGTACCCGTTGGCCAAGCTTAATGATCCCTGGGTGACGTTCGTATGCGGGATTGACGATTTTGCATATCGTATTTCAAGCTACATGCGCGTGTTATTGAGTATACCTGTATATACCAAATGTATGATGTTAAAAAATTGTTGAAATATTCATAATTCTTTTAGTTTTCTTTTAATATTTTTCGTTGTATAAGTTACGTTTTAATATCGAAACCCTAGTTGCAACTTACTATATATTTTTTCATGATTGATATTCTAGAATGATGGTAAAAGTTTCGTTATTCCAAAACTCACATAGTTTGTTTAGATTCCAGTAACGAAATACAATTTGATTAATTATTCTGACTCATTTTAACTTCATTTTGTAAACTTTGCGTTCAGCTTATATGGTGTATGTACCTGATCTTGTAACTGGAAGATTATTTATATAATTTCGATCCTTTTTGTCAATATTAAGGTAATAATTTAATGTTTTCATTTTAACTACGAGTTAACTCAAAATTACCAGAAAAATAGTAAAATACTTAATAATTCAAATTTAAGTCGATACTTAAAAGTGAAAAAGATAAGAAAAAAAATTAATTAACTTAAGTCAAAAGTTAACGACTTAATAAATAATCAATCAATCATGATTGCTACTAGAAAAATATGCGTTGAATCATAGGCAATATTGTGGTGTTCATGCAATCAATAACATTTTATCAATACATACTTGTGTAATTATAGGATTTTCTTACATGTATTCATATGGATTTTTTAAATTCATAATTTTTATCTGAATACAATCTGAACATCCACCATATAACAAAGGATATCCAAGAAACGCCTATGTAAATTCGTGTGTCATGAGGATTCATTTTCAGCTTAATGAAAAATGACCAAATCTCGAATTCCGTGCATTCTCGGCTTCCCGTCGGGATTTGATTTGGGATTCTGCGATATGCACGTGACTGATAATAATTTCGATAGTGAAAAAAACTTCATGCATTGTTTTTTCTCTTCTTATTCTCAATGTGTTTTATCTTAGAGATGTTATGTTACTGATCCAATTTTATTATTGAATTCTTGAAATATTTTAGGGTATATATTAAAATGTTCATAGGATTACTACTATAGATCTTTGTACAAGTTGTACATATATAGATATTATAAATGTCACACTCGTCCACAATCTACGCAAAATTAGTCTAGTCCTAAACGCGACGATATATTGTAATCATGATATAGCTATATAATTATATATATAATGAGATTAATCTTATATGAATTAATATACAGGATGATTGACATGCATATATAGTGTCATCTTCAACCGTCAGTTCAAATCAGATTTTCAATCTACTTCATACTCAGACAAGCACATTATATCAATTGTCACTATAATTAACAGGGAATTATCTATATTAAGAAAAAGGTTTCTGATTGCAAAACAGTAAAGTATCTGTTTTTTTTTTTTTTTTTTTTATTTAGGTGGGTTATACTGTTTCATTTTTGGTTAATTAATGTATACAAAATTGACTGAAATAATCTGTATTTTGTTCTCGTATTAGGCAAAAACATTCTCATGAAACCCAATTCTGCATAACTTATAGTAGAAAATTCAGAATATTCAGGTAATTTTTTTCTAACTAGTTTGTCATATTACGTTAAAGTTACGTTTACTAAAAACTCTTGTGTCTAAATGTATAATATCAGAAGTGAATTTCTGATTAATTTGTGGCTTTAGAGGAACAAAGCCTTTTCTATATCAATTTATTAATACATTAACGACAAAGAACTCTGATTTTTTGTTACTTTTTAAGCTTCAGTATTATAATTAAGGGATGGACATTTTTTAACGAAAATCCTGATACGTATAGTATGTTTTCTAGAAAATTAAGCATGGCGCCTTTTATGTTAAAAAATATAAAAATTATAAGAAATATTAGATTTTTTCCATTAAAATCGCGAGAAAACTTCACTACTTCTTCGAGACCACCGGTGCACAATAATAAATCGTGTAGTTTGACAGTATTCTTTTAGTTTTCATCACAAAAGTCTTGATCATTTAAAAAATGATGCAGAATTCATCAAATTCAAAACATTTTTCGATCCCTTATTAGATCCGCCATGTTGAATTTTGAAAATCTGACACCAGATTATATGGAGCAGGGCTTTCGATCATAACTCCCACCTACTCTTTAATCGGGCGTGATGTAGAACATTTACTGCAATAAACTTTATCAAATCTCGTAACGAGAAAAATTAATAATGAATGGATTTTTTTTTTAGTTTTGGTGCAGGTATGGTGATTTTACATATAACATATATAATCCCTGAAAGCACCAGTGACATTGGTTAGAAATTGAATGAGGACTATGGGAAATATATTAATTTCTGTACAGAAAACATATATAGTTTTCAATTCGATTACATATATATAGCTATCACGATTACAATATACAGGATGTCCCAGAACTTGAGGATAAAATTTCAGGAGGCGATTTTTCGTGAAATTTGAAATCAAAAAGTCCTGTACCAAAATTCGATCCGACGCATAGAATTTGAATACATTTTCAACCTATATTCACGAGTGAGGGCGCATTTTAAAGATTTTTTCAAGCCTAACAATTTTCCTTTAAGAGCATTTTATCTGAGATGAATATTTCGCTAGTTATGGCCTCATAAAAGGAAAAAATTGCCTTTTTTGCGGTTTGTCGAGTCTAACTCATTCCGGTAAATAGCTAGCGAAATATCAGATAAACAAAGTTGTAGAGCTTGAAAAGATGAAGAATTTGGGGAGACGATCCATGGGGAGACGATAAATCTTAAAAAATTGACGAAAAACGGATTTGACATTGATGGAGCGCGTTTTTTACTAATTTTACTCATCTTTTCTCCCCATCCTATATATATGTATATATTATTTAAAAAAATCGAATTCATTGTTATCACAGTTCGAATCTAAAAAATTTCCAACGATTCTGAATAAAACATATATATTTACCGGAATGAGTTAGACTCGAAAAACCGCAAAAAAGGCAATTTTTTCCTTTTATGAGGCCATAACTAGCGAAATATATATATATATATATATATATATATATTTATAATATTATAGATATTATTGCTTGGCTTTGATCATACAGCAAATAACTGTACTTTCCACAGCATGTGCGTAATGCATAAGTTTAGCTGCACCGAGCGCAGCACTTACAATGCCCACTGATAAGGGAAATCAATTGCCGTTGATAAAATCGATTTATTAGTCCAGCGATTGTTTATATATAGAATAATAGCTATGAAATTCAATGGCTGTTTCAAACAGTTCAGCCAGCCGCGATGTATAAGCCGACTATTATTCATGTGTGTTTCTTGATTGCAGGAACGAGAACGCGCATCGCACTGCTTGCAGTGCGCACTGAGGTTACTGCTCCTGATGCTGCAGCTCAATGTAAGCGACGATAAGTACGCGATGCTCGAGTCGGCGATTGGATTCGAGCCACAGCTGCGAGACGAAGTTGTACGTACTTACATACCAAAGATTCGCATTACGATTAAGTTTATGCCGCGCACCTATATCCTTTCTTCATTCTACTCCCTCTTTTGCCGCCTCTTCTCGTCTCATCTCTTCTTCGTTTACTTTCGATTTCGTCGGGTACTATATACTTCTCCGTGAAATGCGCTTTTGTTACTCTTTGCATTTTTTGTTTTTTTAAGAGTGAGAGATAATGTTAAGTAAATGTGATACCAATTAGTGATTTGTCCCCTCTAATTAATTTAAATAGAAGAAATCTGAAGACGACATGCTGAATTTTTTTAATTCATGTTCATTTTTAATTCATGTCACCTTTAGTATTTATTCATGAAATCTTTTTTGTAAAATATATATTACTGTAAACATTTTTCATTTATTGTATAATCAAAAAATCGCGTTAATTTTTCATTTATTCCCTAGTAGAAAATTATACCAAAGTTTCTGTCCAATTTTTCTGGCCTCTAAGTTAAAAGTATAAGGGAGTCCAGGGGGTCAATTCTCGAAATCGGTGATAATTATCGCATATGATAAATATTAGCCAATCACGCATCGGCATTTCTTACATCGATCAAACATTAACCT
>JAPYZR010002983.1:0-26991 GCA_030522945.1 Trichopria nigra
ACACAGGGAAACTGCAGAAAACCTGTGTCCAGTACAGTAGCTAAATTTATACAAGTTTATACATTGTGACCAAATGGAGAATTATTTAAATCGTAACATCATGACCACTTTAAATCCAATTTTAATATCCAGTATTTGGACAGTTTTGCAACAAAAAACTGGTTTATTTATTTTTGTCTAGTCATTATTCAGTTTGTAAACACTTTTATCGCATATACTTTTAAATCAACAATTTCAGACAGAAACTAGCGTGTATCTATAGCAAAACTGGATAGAATTTCTACCACGGTTGTCATCGGGATTATGATATTTTGACATTTGGACGATTATCGTGGTCTGCATGAATTAACAATGAGCGCAGGTATTACCACGACCTAATCGAGGGGTAAAATCACACAAAAGAGATTAATTGACAGATATATAGATTTATTATTCAATTCGTTATTTGTCAGATCGTTTATTGCCTCGTTGTAGCAACAATCTATAATTACAAAAATGTGTATGTCAAATGATATGTCGACATTTTTTTCATTTCCTTCATTCCTAATCAACAATGAAACTAAAATAAACATCTTGTTCATTGTTAATAGTTTTCTATTTTTATTGTTCCAACTCAGCTTGCAATAGCTAATTATTAATTTTGTCAGTGTTATGTGTCACTTTGATAATCACAAGTTCTTGTTTCGATGATACATAGAAATTGAATATGAAATATTTGTATACATATATAAATATATGATGTATGAAAAATAAATCTCCTGGACGGAAAATTTTCGAAAAACATTTTCCGACAAATTATGGAACGTTTGTCGATAACGTTGACATACATCGGAAATAGAATTCCGACTTATTTTCTGGAAAAAAAAGAAAAAAAACATTTAATTTTGGTATTATATTTCTAATTTTGGAAAATTTTCCTATACCTACGTATAGCAAATATTATATATACTTTCGTTTTTTTCTGATAATTTTTTTATCTATTTTTTCAAAAATATTAATTACGATAATAAAGTAAAAAGAAACTCTTTCTTGTATTAAAAATTCATCTGCCTTTTTTACCTGTGGTTCATTTACACATAGATAGAATGTTGTACTTTAAACTGTTTTAATTAAATTCGAATTTTTTAAAATTTAAATTTAAATTCATTAAAAATTAATATTAAGGACATCAAATAATATTATGTAAAAAAATAAGATAATAATAGATGATGTATGAGACGTATATATGATGCGTATACAGATGAATATTCTAGAAATATGCAAACAATAGATAAGTGCATAGAAAATATTAATTTACGTGAGAAATAAAGTAACTTTGAGACGAATGCATGTACAGTGCGAGTAGAAAAGTTCGAGTAGTAGCAGGTAGGAATTGCAATTGTGCACGAAGTTGCGAACTAAAGGCAACAGATATATGGTACATAAGTTAAGTGACACTATGCATGCACGGTACAACAATAGTAAAAACGATTGGCACGCCTCTCCGTTACAAATGTCATCGACAACAAAGAAACATTTTCCAGGAAGAATAAAAACTTAACGTGGCGAGTTTAAAAAGTTTTAGAAACTACGAGTCCGCGCGAAATGTTTTCTACATCTACAACATATATTAACGTTTAAAATTCATTTTTGTTTATTTCCACATCGTCGTAATGGTCGTTAAATCATTCCTTTTTTTAACAATTACAATATCCAACATGGCGGATGTTTAAGTAAATAATTGGTTATGACATTTTCTTATTTACTTAACTGGAAAGTCATATGAAAGCATGTATTTTAGCGATTAAACATTTATCTGGTTCGTCAGAACATACATTTTTTACATAGTAGGTTATAAGTAAATTAATTAGCTTAATCAAATTTTTGTGATTTTTTATCGATTTTTAAAGTTCATAATTTTTATCAATTATTTCAACAATTTGATAATACATATTTATTTACTATAAAATAAATAATGTTTACAAAATTTATATTAACTTTAGCAGTTATCAATTTTCTCTTTTATTTTGTCAGTCCCCCTTAATCTTTACAATTTATCATTTTTTATGGGGGTCGGGAATTAAAATTTGATTTTTTTTTCAATTTGGACATTATTTTCTTCACTTATTTCTATAATAAAATAATAAATAATTTTAAATATTTCTTAACTGGTTTAAATTACTCAACTATATTATTCATTTTTAATTATAAGATTTTGTTTGATTTAATATTTTTTTTTCCGATTCAAACAATTTTTTATATTTTTGTAGAATATTCTTCTTTCAATACTTAAATTACTAAATATATATCTACAACTTCATACATTTCATTAGTTTCCCTTAATTTACAGTCATAATAAACAATTGTTACTAATTATTTTCCATTTCGTTTTTTTTTTTATTTATCATAAATTTTTGTTTAATAACAATATCATCAGAACATTTTATATTTATTAAATTTTTTTGTTATTAATTAATTTTAATTACAACTAATGAAATGTAAAATTTTCAGAATCTTGCGGAATATTGTCTTTATAGAATTAAAACAAATGGTTTACTATAAAAAAAAATTTTCACTTTTGATAAAATCGTTTGATTTTTTTTTTTTTTTTTTTATTATAAATGTTCTCAAATTTATTATCCTATTTATAATAAAAAAAAAAAATATATATATATATATATAGATAGATAGATAAAAAATTTGGCCAAAAAAAAATTCATCAAAAAAATTCATCAAAAAAATTCCTCAAAAAAATTCATACAAAAAATTCATCAAAAAAATTCATCAAAAAAATTCATCAAAAAAATGCTTAAAAAATATTTGATACATGTATTGTACCATCGTTTTGTTTAACAGTATTTAACGTATCGTTTACTTCCTTTACCAACGAAATACTTCTAAAAATGAAAGAAAATAAAAAATTCAGACGATTTTTAAAAGATATTCAAAAATCCGGAGTATATAAGGCGCGAAAAATGTTTTCGAGCGAGGACTTTGCAAGTTTATCGGTGAACGAAATCACTGAAAATGCATGAAAAATTCATGCAAGTTGACATCGATATGCGAGTCTCGACCCCGACCCGCATGCCCTGTTCCACCTTTTCCTTTCCCCTGTCGTTTAGTTCCCTTGGACCCCCTTGTCTTCCTCCTGTGGCCTCCCTACTTACACTGCGAAACCCTCCGTGATTATACGTGATGATCGTGGCGAAATCGGTGCATGACTCGATTCTTCATAGTTGACCTATATATACACATGTCAGCTCCCATTTTCTAATGACACTTATTATTTTCTTTTTATTTATGACTTTTTCTGCTTTTGGACAATATTAAGATGACGAGGGCTGTTCATGCGATTCCATATAAAGGTCTTTAATTGTACGAAATTACGTTTTTATTTTCATAAATATCGCTTTTACAATATAACGTCTGGATACGAATTTGAATATGAACGCAATTTCTTTATATTCCCATATCTATAAGTGACATTTTCAGGGGGTGGGGGTCCAGTAGATTGGAATATTAACAAATCGTGACCCTTGTTGGAGTAATATTGACAGTAGACAACAATTCCTGATTTTTTGTTGTAAACATTCTGGATACTTGTGTATATTTTTTTATATGTTTATGGATATTTTTTGTTTATTTTTTCTGATATTTTTGTAGATATTTTTTGTGCATATTTTTTTTTTTCTGAATACTTTTTTGGACATTTTTATCTGAGTACTTTTTTGGGTGTTATTTTGGATATTTTTGTGAGTATTTTTTTTTTTTTTTATATTCTTTGTGGATATTTTTTGAGGATATTTTTTTCTTGAGTTTTTTGTTTACTTTTTTTATGGACATGTTTTTGGATTTTTTTTTTCCTATTGTTTCTGGATATATTTTGGTCTTTTATTCTGGACAATACTTTAATCCCAATTTCTTTTATATTTATAAGCATTCGTATCGTTTCTTGTAATAAATAAAAACAAATTTGTACGTCTGCATTATTGTCGTCTAATGCTTTATTTCCTAGTAATAAAGTGAAAATTAAAAACGGAGAAAACGTTCAAATAATATATCATTTTTATTTTTAGGTTAGATATCACTTACCTTTTGATCAGAAGCTTATCGATGCCAATTTCATGCTCGTTTCCTAAACAATTTCTTACTAGAATGTAGGAAGAGCTAGAAACAAAATTTACTGGTTTCTGGGCTTGCGGCCCAAACGAACTGTTCACCTTGATTAAAAAAGGAAGTATACTGTTCTTATGCTCCTTTAATATACTGTAAAAAGAAAATTATTGAAAATTTTAAATATGAATACTGAAAAGGAATTCCATACTCTCTAAATTTCATGGAGTGAAAGTTCACCCTTACAGAGTGAAAATTGAGCCACTCTTCGAAAACGTAAATTTTCACTCTTTAAGAGTGACGTTTCAGTTTTTGGCGTGAAATTTCACTCTACATTGGAGTGAATCGAAGAATTTACACTCCAAATAGAGTGAAATTTCACTCCGAGAAATTTAGAGAGTAAAATATAAGAATAATCAACTTGAAATAATCATAAATTAACTAAAATTTTTACAGAAAATAAAAGTTGAAAAAATTGAATTATTTCCAATCCATAAATTGTTGACATACTGCTTTGTTTAATTGACATTAATATGAATAGGTGTAAAAATGTAAATTTATCAATTGTTAAGTATCCGCAGTTCCCGTTCAGTAATAACTTTAATTCTATAGAAAAAAAGTGAAAATGAAGAAGAGTACATATAATAAGCAAAAAAGCGTACAAGTGACAAAAAATAATCGAACAAGCAGTTATCTGCCATTAAGAAATATTCATTTCGTCGTTTAGTTCTGAGTAATATCAAACTACAAAGGAATATCGGCTGGCTGATACGAAAATCATAATTGCTGATATAATATGTCGATAACGAATTAATCATCCGACGGATGCAGGAAGCAGGCGCAAAGCAAAATGGGTTTACGCATTGATTAGCGTTAGAAGCGTGAGAAAATCATTTGATTCAAATTCTATTATTATAAATCGTGTTTGATGTATATATATTTCACTTATTAAAAATTCACTTACGAATTTAGTGGGAAAATTTTAAAATGCGGTTTTGAATTATTTCTTTCATCTCACTGCGTACATATATAGATTCTTTCATTATACAAAGGTTTAATTAGTTTAGATATACATATATATATATATATATATATATATTTAGTATAGTCAATTTACTCCATAACATATTTCACGGAGTTGATTAAATCTTTTATCTAATAAATTACATCAATACAAAAAAGCGAGTGTTATTCGTTTTAGAAATTCACATCAATCCGGTAAAAATATATAATAACAAGTTTACTGCATCAGTGACAATATATTTTTTTTATTCTATTTTTTCTAGTCATCTCCTACGATGTATATATATATATAATTATAAGGGACTAAATAAAAAAAAAAAATAAAATAATTAGTCTAATTTTATTTACAATTAAATATTTTTATGCACAATTTGACTAAAATGATTTTTTTTCTCTCTCTCTCTTTCTCCCTTAGTGACCAGGATTTTAATAAATTGAACAAATGCCTTATACCCACTAAACGTTTCGCATAGTGAAGTTCCAGTAACATTTCTGAAACCAAAAATCTCAGAAACGTTTCAAATGTAACTTTAAAATGGAAAATCCGCCTTATGATCTTACAAATAAAAAAAAGAAAAAGAAAATTGTATCTTATAGCTTACAAATTTCAATTACTTTATTTTAAAATTGAAAAAAATTGTTTCTCTTATTTAAAAGAATAAAAGTGGGGATTTTAGAATTTGAAACGTTTCCGAGGTAGGACGTTCACGATTTCCGAAACGTTACTGAAAGTTCTCTTTTGCAAATACAGATTACGCACACTTTTCAAAACAAAAGCAAATACGAAATGAAATATTACTCAAATATAGTGAAAAAAAAACCAATTAAGAACATATATATATATGAACATACCTATATATAATTATTCCTGTGTCAGTACTAATTTATTGCCTTTTATTTGTAGGAATGGATAAACTTGCATGATTTTCATATATTTTTACTATCAACGTTTAAACATATATCTTTATGTAATTTATTAATTTTCATTAATCCTATGCAATTGAAACCGTTAAAAATACGAAATCAAAAGAAAAAAAAAAAAACAAAAAAAAATATACAAATCAAAGATAGAAATCTATATATCTGCATTACAAACATGCAATATAGAAAAAAAAATGAAATTATATTATAAATCGGATATCTTCAATTATCGATAGATCATAAATCTTTTATCGCCATGTATATGTGTGTGCGTGTATAACATTAAATTATCGAGGAATCTACAAAACTCAATTCTTAATAAACCCTGATCAATCCATAAGGGAATTCGTTTCTCTGTCTTTCTCTCCTAATTTTCCCAGCAATTCATGGGTATATAGCTTCAACGTTTCGACCTCCCGCACCTTCGCTCAATGAATAATCGGCCGGTCGTATCTATATATGCTATATATACGCTCCCGCACATATTCAATTTTTTTTTTTTACACACCGGAGGCGTTTTTCGCGTGCGTATATATGTGCAGTTAGTTATGCACGCACGTGTGTATGCGAGTGTATATAATGTATATGTGTACGTTTAGCACAAGGCGAGGTTCGGCTTATTGTGCCGTTTGACCGTCGTTTATTTTTAACGACCCGCTTCGAACGTATCGCGTTTTTTCCATTGTGCACCCTCACCTATTTGACCACTTACGCATAATGACGCTGATAGTCATCGAACCTTAAACATATCCCGGGGATACGACGAATTTAATGCCGGGAAGGCTTATTTTCTTTTTGGAAGACACGGAAATACAAGCACGCGGCTTCTTTGACTGATTTTAGGGTTGCGATAGCGCGCTGATAAAATTAACCTGTTGATGTAGCGTGTGTTACACATATTTAATCTGCAGCTATACGTGAATAGAAAACGGTAAAATTTGATTTGGAAAAAATGATAATGGGCTAATTTTGATGAAAAGTGATTATTTGGATTATATAAAAATGGATGACTGAGAATTTATCTGTGAAAAATGCGCGCGAATTTGTTAGGGAGTGATTGTTGTCAACAAAAGTAATACACTTTTACTGATTTTTAAAGGATACGCAAAATATAAAATCTATTATATATATATTGAAGATTTATTAATAAACTAACAACACTACTTATGGAAATAAATATTTATAGAAATTCATTTATGGATAAAAATCAAAATTTCTTTAAAATTTTATAGTATGAAGGTTAACAAATGAATCAAGATATAAATATGTAACCTGGTCTATGAAAAGGGGGCTTAAAAATTTATTTTTCACTTTTATATATACAATTTTACATATACATGCATGCACGTAATATCTTGATTGGTGATTTGCCTGAAACTTTTGATGCATACATATAATAAAATTTCGTTATAGTTTCTGCTTTTAAGGGATTACTTTAATATTTAGTTTATACATGTATATACATAAATAAAAAATCTTCAATATATACTTATTAAAATGTTATATGATTTTTTGGGAGATTATAACATTTTTTTTTATTGCATAATTTTTTTATTATTTGCACTTGTCATGTCTTGTCTTGTTTTGTCACATCTTGAATTGTCTCCTTTTGCCCGGTCTTGCTTTATCCCATTTTGTGAAGTTTTATTTTTCATTATTTTATCTTATTTTATCTTGTCTTATCTTGTTGGTTCTTCTTTTGATTTCGCTTGACTTATCTTGTCTTATTTGTCTTATTTTGTCTTGTTTTGTTGGTTTTATGTCCTGTTGTATTTTGGTTTGTCGTAATTTGTCAGTCCGTGGCTTATGATTTTTTATTGCTTTGTAACAATGTTTTTTTCGTATATTGCTTTGTTTTATAATAATAATAATAATAATAATAATAATAATAATAAACGTCTTTATTGGCATCCTTAGGTTTTACATAAAGAATAAAATAATAATTACATAAAAAAAGAAGAAAAAAACAAGCCATAGGCACCAAAAGGCGAGCCACAGCAAAAATGCTGCTTTACAGACTGACCTAGACAAATTCTCTCAATAATAAATAATAAATGATAAGTAATGTACATATATATATATAAAAATAGAAAGTCGATCGCAAGACTTATAACGTCAGTGTACAGCCAGTAAATAAAAAAATAGGCAGAAACAGACGTGGCTTATATTAGATAAGGTAGCAGCCACACATCATAAGTAAAAGAACGAAATTAAGCTACACTAAAGACTACTTTTACAAATTGCTAAAATTAAAAGATAAGTTAAAAATAAATTAAAAATAAAAGCCGACAAAATTATTAGACGAGTTCTTAAAAATCAAAAATTAAAAATTCATACTACATATTATATAGATCTGAACAAAAAACTGCAATCATTATTATTTAATATTAAGTTTTGCCCTTTCCTTGAAACGTTCAAAATAAAACTCTTTTAACTTATTAACAAAGATAGAAGGATAAAAAACAAGTTTTTCAAAAACGAATTTTTGGCAGGTTCTACCTTTTCTTTTATTTCTTCAATTTTCCGTTACTTTCTTTAATTTCATTTTGGATGACTTTTTACTGATTTGCTCAATTGATTTCGATGTTATTGATTTTTTTTAATGTTTGTTCGGATGGGCAATTTGTATTGTGTTTTGCGAACAAAGTTAACAAAATCTTTTTTTATTCGATTTTCTTTCCTTTGTCAACAAGGAATGTAGAAAACAAGGGAAATATTGTTTTTTACCTATCATCTATATTTTTATCAACGTTTATTAATTTCTTTATACTTTTATATCCATTAAGATTACTTATTACGTTTTTCCAATTTTTTGCCACTTCGCGCATGTTCCTTTTGCCAAAAATTCTTTTTTTTTATATACTTTCGTTTAATTTTGTCTTTCATATTTCGACAGTTTCAATTTTTGTTTGTTGTTTTGTAATTACATGTAATCAATGTTTTTCACTATATTTCACGTTTTTTATGTCTTAATAAAATATGTTCAGTTTTTTTATATATTGCTAAGACAAATCAATATCAAGAAGAACACCGAGAATACATGCACAATTCCGCTTTCAAGTTCTAAAAGCAATTAAATTGAGGGTAAAATAGCTCATGATTTTTGGTCTTGGTTTTGGTCTTGCTTAAATTATTGTCTTGAAACTCTACGAAAAATGTAACATCATTCTAAAATCATGTAGAAAAAAATGTATAATGAAAATAATTTTATAAAATAAAATAATCAAATAAACGAAAATAGAAAAAAATGTAGAAAAAGAATTAAATAACAAAATTTTAATAAATTTTAAGACAGCTGCAAACGAGATTTTATTTTAATGTTATTCCACGTCACATGTAGAAATCATTTTTTAAAAATTGACAGGAAAAAAAGAGGCCAGGAGACAAGTGTCAAGTCGTACATCAAAATTAGAATATAATAATACGTATTATCGAAGGTTGCAATTAGGAATCGATACGTATAATAAAGAGGAGGATCGAACGCTTTTATCGAACCTGACGTAATATTAACGTCTTGATTTCTTCGCTTTTTTCTTCACAATTTTATTTCTTTTGGTGAAGAAGATCGCGCAAGGTCGTTGTTTTCGTGCAAAGTATATATGATTCAAAAGAATTGTTTTGAATTTCGTACCTGAACTAACATGAATCACCGGTCGAACTCAGGAGATAATGTGCCATGGCATAAACACGTGTTCCGATATCAATTGGTCTCGAATAGTACGGTAATTATGCACGTATATAGATCCCGATCGCGTATTCTGCAAGCATTAAATCACGCCAAACACCGTTTGCTCCGAGGAATTATAGCCCCTGCACGCTTTTTGCATATATAGAGAAGAATTAGTAAGTGAATTAAAATGTTACTTGGATCGGCAATTATTCCATTTAATTCGGTCGTAATTCGTTATTTTAACTTTTTTCTTCCCTTGAATAAGTAATAAGTAAACCATGTATAATTTATGGATATAAAAGTACAAAGAAATGAATAAATATTGATGAAAATATAGATGATAGGTAAAATGTGTATTAGATAATGAAAATTTCTATTCGTTGAATTGGTCAATCAACTCATCAACTATCAACGCTGACCAATAAAAAGATGATGTTGATGTTTGCAACGTTACAGTCTAACGAAAAGCATTAAAAATAATACATATACATTTATTTCATGTTTATTTCTCTTCCCAAAATGTTCAAAACATTATTTGCATTGTTTTCTACATTCCTTGTGCACAAAGAAAAGAAAATGGAATAAAAAAATATTTTGGTAATTTAGTTCGTAACACAAAATAAAAATTCCCCAACCGAACAAGCATTAAAAAGAAAAAAAAAACAATAAATAACATCAAAAAAATTAAGCAAATCAATGAAAAGTCATCCAAAATGAAATTAAAGAAAGTAACGGAAAATTGAGGAAATAAAAGAAAAGGTAGAACCTACCAAAAATTGTAAAAATCATGTAACTTGTTCGTAAGTGTATAAGATTTTTGATGATGCCGACGTCAGCCAATAAAAAAATTTGGATATATATATCCAAATTATATAAATTTTGATTGTTGAATTGCTTATAAATATTTACGGCAAATAAAGACACGACGAACCAAAAAAAAAGACAAAATAAGACGAAATAAGACGCGGCAAGGCTAAATAAGACAAGACGAAACAAGACACGGTAAAACATGACAACACGAGACATGTCGAGATAAGTCAAAAGAAAACCAACAAAACGAGGAAGAGCAAGATAAAACAAGATAAGACAAAATAAGACACAAGACAATTCACCATATAACACAAAACAATATATGGCAAAACGAGATAAGACAAGATAATATAAGACAAAACGAAACAAAAATAGACAGAAAAACCAAGACACGATTATACGAAAGAAGGCAGGATAAGACAAGATAAAACGAAATAAGGCAAAACAAAATTACACCAGATAAGACAAAACAAAATTACACCAGATAAGACAAAACAATACACGAAAAGATAAAAATAAACATTGTTACAAAGCAATAATAAATCATAAACCAAAATACAGCATGACATAAAACCAACAAAACAAGACAGAAAAACCAAGACACGATTATACGAAAGAAGACAGGATAAAACAAGATAACGTGACAACATAAGACATGTTGAGATAAGTCAAAAGAAATAAGAATAAGAATATATATAATTTCTGCCTAAATAACAAATCGATAGTCGAGACCTTCAGGATTAGAGACAATTTGTTCTAGAATAAATGAAATTCCTCTTGGTATATATATATAGGTATTAATTATAGGTAACTAACCATCAAAGTAGATTCATTAACAAATTTTGACACACGGACTATCATTTCCGAAGGATTTTATGATGCTCACAACGATGGTGCTCTTAGATTTTTTCTTAATTATGTCGTATTTTCTGGAAAAGTGAGGTTAAATGTAAAAAATTTTCCATGTTTGACCGCATATTTCGATTTTTTTAAAGAAATTTTTTTCCAACAGGAAATTTTCGAAATATTTTTTGGTGCTCAAAGCCATGGTACTACATAAGATTTTTCCCATCACGTCGCATTTTTTAGAAAAGTGAGATTAAATTTGGCAAAATTTGCGTTTTTAATATGGTAAAAACATATTTTGATATATTTTCAATTGGAAATACTAATATCAATTTGTTTTGTTTAAAAAAATATAAATATAAAAAATGAAAAATGAAAAATCCCTTTTTCTACATAGTTTTGTAAATATTTTAAATCATCTTTAATAAATTTTTTCAACCATTTTTACTGATAAAAAATAAATTGTCGATGTCATTTTCAGGCCTTTTTGTGATCTTGGAAAATTTTGGACAATTTTTGGACCATCATTTCTGAACAAAACTGCAAAACGATTTGAAAACAGCCCTTAAAATTTTGGAAAGTGGACATTTTATTTGTCCTCTATTAACCAGCGTGGATTTCTCCTCAGTTCAAATCACTTAAAAAATTTTAGACAGAAACAACAAAATTCAATCTTATTACAAATGACAATAGAAATAACGAAAATTTTGAAAAAAAAATATTGATGATGACTTAAATTACAATTAAATTGCGAATTTTAATGGATTGACACATGATATAAAAACTCCAATGAGAACAATAATAACAAGAAAAAGAATTGAATATAGGCTTCACACAAAAAACCTCACAGACGAATTCCGAAACTATTTCTGTATTCCTTAACATTTCTCCAGCTGTTAATTTCAATAGCAAATACGAACGAAATGCATATTTATTTTCGTAGGGAATGGAACGGAAAATGTACGACAAAATCAATAGCTCCTGAAAAAAGCTTGGTGAAATTAAAAATAGCGTATGGCTATCGATGCTGAATTGCAACTGCAAATAAATTGGTTTATTCAAATATGACATATATATGATTGACAACGTATGCAGTCTCGCTAATTAAAATAATTTCTATTTTCTTGCTTGTCGATGTGACAACGTTGTCAAGAATTCATTGGTAAAAATTCATTAAGAATATTAAAACTATCAGTAAATATCGGAAAAGCTATTAAATAGCAGAATAGCAGGTACGATAAATATAAACAAATAGAAGAATAGGATGTTACGTTTGTGTTTAAGTAAGTGTTCGATAGCAGACGACATCAATAGTCTCTGCTATTGAGTCTGAACAAAAAGTTATAAAACTGTAACATGTATTACGTACATTTTTGAAATATCGATACACTACAGTTATAAATAATAGTGTGTTAATCTAGTTTGCAAAAATATATGACAAATCGATAGCCAGAATAATTTAAATTATTCTACTCCATGGCTATTGTCAACTATTCTTGATTCATTGACGGATTAGCTTAAAACCAACTATTAATTAACCCGTAAGTCCCAAAAGGACGATTCTTCTACAGTTTTCGACAGTCATTTCTGATGGGTTACCAACATCGAAAAAAACTGGAAGTACCATTTCTAACGTAAAATTGATCGTACTTTCCGATTCTATTCTTAAAATTAAAAAAATGCGACCTTAAGAAGATACGCTTGATCATTTAACAAAAAAAAAAAAACGAATTTTTTCACCCCAAAATAATTTTGCATCAAAATCGAATAAGAGGAGATAATTTTGAAGTGAAAGTTTTGTAATCTTCGAGACGTACGGATGGAAAATTTGAATTTCAAAATGGCGACATCCGGTGAAGTCGAAAATTTTATGCCATTCTCGATTTTTCCATGTATAAGACAAATTTCTTCAGGGTCGCTGATAAGGAAGATTCCAAAATTCAAGATGGCCGCTCAAAACTGACGTCAAATTTGCTGAAATTCAAAATGGCGGATCCAATATTTTTAAAATTTCTATAAAACTATATACATGCCAATAGTATAACGTCCGAATTTACCGTACATTTATTATTTATTTATTTATTACTATTATTATTAAATACAAATTTATTAAATACAATGCTATTGAATATCATTGGATGACAGAATAAATTCGGACATTACTATTGACGTCGAACAGTAGCACACATTTATTCCTGTCCTTAAGGGTTTTGTCATTTTAACTATACACTGATCCTTTATTGTCCGTACTATTCAACCATTCCGTTCCATTATCTCCTCTTTCCACTCGCTGTATTAGCTATTGAAGTGAGGCTACAACACCACCACCAGCTATTAAAATGACTATACGGTCAATAGTATACGATATAATTCTATTGAAGGAATATTCCTCTCTTCTGCCCCATTATAACGCCGCTATCGAGCCAATGACGAAATAACCCCAAATAGCAGGGGCAGCACTGGTCAATAGCAGCAATAATCCGTTACCGTAAACAGCCGAGACTATATAGCGCGCCAAAACAGCCGCACGATCATATTGCTTCCTATTCAGGCTCCTCTAAAATTCTAAAAATATATACCAAGACAATCCTCGCCTCCGCGTTACCACGACACGCTCAAGTCCCCGTATACGTGTGATCAGAAGGAGGAGGATCGGAGCGAATGGAAAAAAAAATTCTTTTTTCGAAGGCCAACGAGATAAAGGGAGAGAGAGAGAGACCTACTCCGTTATAGCCCGAAATTCCACCCCCGTCGAACCTTGATATTCTTCCGAATCCTTCGACCGAGACGGGTTTGAAACTCTCGCGTCGTCTTATACATATATATATATACACGAGTAGCATATATCCAAAGTATATAAGCGAGGAGTTAACGACGGGCATAAACAGAAAGAGCGAGTACGAAGAGTAGCGCGAGGAGAACGCGATGAGAAAAGGACGGCTTTAGTAGGTCAGCGACGAAGTCGTTCTGTTCTTTCCCTTCAGGCGTTACGTCATCGTCGCGATCGCGCCTCCCATCGCGCACTTGTGCATATATATATATATATACGGACCGCGTGCACGCAATCTGTGTGCGTGCGTGCGTGCGTGTGCGTTTGCCTACTGTATGCCCGTGTCGTGTGCGCACGTATTTAAAAAAAGTCACGATGTGTTGGCGTAGATAGCCCCGCGTGCGTGTGTGCGTGCTCTTTCCATTCGTACACACGCACACATTCATATATGTATATACGCATGTGTATTGCTTGCATGCGTGCACATATATAGCCACCCACCCGAACACCCACTCGAGCGCGCACGCACTCGCACACCCTATACAGCGCATTGTAGCTACGTGAAATGTAAGCGATGCTTCGAATCCATAAGTTTTAAACCGTGTTTTTATAACGCACCGATTGCAATTTGCAAATACTAATACGGCGTATTCCTATCGCAACATTGTCTAATTGAAGTACATATATACGCGTGCAGGTGCATTTCGAATGACGTATAAGATTGACGGGCGAAATTTAAAAATTGTCTTATTTTACCGCACTTTCCTGGAGAACTCGTAAAAATACGAATAAATGCACTGAACCGTTAATGACTTTTAATCCATCGTGACCCAAGGCCGCTTACTATATACCTATACTGTCAAAACAGCAGTTTTAAATTTGGTGTGTCTTATTTTTGTCTTGTCGTAGATTGTTTATCCTTGTTTTATCTTGTCTCGGTTTGTCTTATTTTGTCTTATTTGGTCTTGTTTTATTTCTGAATATTTTAAAATAAATATGGTATATGCTAGCCCTTTATCCAACGTTCACTACATTCGGTTAATAAATGTACTGTAAACACGTTTTTTAAATATTTCTATTGTCATGAATAACAAACGTTTTTCAAATACGCTTATTAAACTACAAATTCCACGACTATTATACGTTTAACATACGAAAGCCGTAATACGATCTTTTTCCAACTTTCACTATATTCGGTTAATAGACGTTATGTGAATACGTTTTTAACCGTTTTTATTCTCGTAAATTATAAACGCTTTACGTTTATTACACTTGTAAATTCCACGATCTATATACGTTTTACATATACGTAAAATATAATTATGTATTTCACAAACTGTATTTATATGTTTAATAAACGTAACGGATTATATATAGGTATTTAAAACGTTAACAAATAGACGTATTTTATACTACCGTATTATATACGTATATATCGTGAACGTATATGCCATATACTTATACCACTTGTATACCTACTTTTCGTATAATATGCGTATATTAAACAATCGAGTTCATCTTGGGTTGTGTTGTCTCGTCTTGTTGGTTCGTCTTTTGACTTTTCTTGACGTATCTTTTGTATTATTTTGCATTGTCATCTCCTCGTTTTCTCGTGTCTTATTTTATCTTAACTTCTCGTCTCTTGTTTTGGTTTCTCATCATTATATCTCGTCTTGTCCCGTTCGACGTGACTTCTTATGTCTTGTCTTATCTTGCCTTTTTTCGTTTTATCATATTTTATTTCGGTTTGTCTTGACTTATTTTGTCTTATCTTGCGTTGTCTCGTCTTATTGGTTTCTTTTTTTTTTTACTTGTCCTGACTTATCTTGTCCTTGTCTTATTTGTCTTATTTTGTCTTATTTTGTATTATGCTGTCGTATTTTGGTTTCTCGTATCTTATGTTGTTATTTGTTTATTTTTGTCTTGTCGTGTCTTATTTTGTTTTTGCTTATTAAAGGATAAATAATAAAATTATATTATTATCTTATTGTGTCTTGTTGATGTTTATACAAAATTTCGCCGTCAGATCTACAATCATTACTTTAGGTGAGTGATATGGATACATACAGGTAACAATAACTTTTCTTTTGTATTGTATTTCTTTAGACTTTAGCTTATTTTCTCTTATCTTGTTTTATCGTGTCCTGTTTCGTCATATCTCATCATATCTTGTCTTGTCTCGTTTTGTCGTGTCTTATTTTGTCTTGTCTTGTTTTATCTTGCTTCGTCTCGCTTGGCTTTTTTTTAGACGTACCTCAACAAATCTTGTGTTGTCTAATTTTGACGTGACTTGTTTCGTTTCGTCCTATATCGTCTTGTTTTGTTTTGTATTGTCCTGTCGTATTTTGGTTCGACAAAACTTGTTTGTTCGCAGCCTGTTATTCTTATTACCTTGTTATGTCTTGTTTATTTTTGTCTTATCGCATCTTGGTTTGCCGTGCCTTGTCTTGTACCGTCTTGTCTTATCATATACTGTCCTTTTGTTTTATCTTCTCTTGTCGTGTTTTCGCTTTTTGCGACTTGCCTTTCCGTATTTTATGTTGTTTTTCATGCCTTTTATTGTCGTGTCTTGTTTTGTCTTGTCCCATGTTGTTATATATGTCTTATTTTGTCATGTATTTTTTCGTCCTATCTTTCCTTACCTCTCGTTTTATCATATTTGTTATCCGTAATAATATAATATTGAATTATATTGATATCAACGTTAATCGTTAACGTAACCCAAATATGTATCATATTTGCAGTTGGACTATTTATTCTGTTGTTACAGTTTTAAAATCGATTTGTCGAGATGTTTCGATCTCGATCATGACATTTTAAAATGATGACAGTTTTTACGACTTTATCATTTTTGCACAATTTTAACTTAATCAATATTTTATGATTGTTATTATATGTTTATTTTTGTTCTTATTTCATTTATCAGTGTATACAGTTCATTGAATTTTTATGAAAGTTAAATTCAATTCTTTTACCGAGTACGTTTACAAACTTCTTCAAGTCGTAATTTTTCATACTATTGATTTCAAGACGCGAGAATATAACAAAGTTTGAAAAGTGTAGAAATGCAACTTTGACTCTTTCTCGTAAGATTGCGCCTTCCTTCCGTTTTAAACTTCCAACCCATCTGCTTCCGGTCATTGACGGGATTTAATAGTATTTTGTCGTTCATGTACGGCTTGAATCATGACTTTCACAATTTTTCAATTATTAGCCCTGACTATTGGTATCGTAACTTTTTTACCGCTATAACAATTATAAAGAATGAAGGTTGGATAAACATGTGATCAAACTATTTCAAACGTGAGAAGATATTTTCTGAATAGTTGCAAAACGACAATTTCAACATGTCTGTCAACTAACATTTCATTCTATTTAAGGAAATAATACTCGTAATTGCAACTGAATATGTATAATTGCAGTGTTGTATTTACACTTTGATAAAATCCATTAAACATTAGCTATATATAAACCATGAAAAACGACGGCGAAATGTTTATTTTAATTAATTTACACATGAACGAAGATAGAAAGAAATAATTTCAACAACTTTTGTTCTCTTAATTGTCCAGTAAACTGCACTTTAGTATTTCGACATTTTCTTATATAGAAAATATTTTTATCTGGACTTTGAAACGTTTTGCAACCGTGGCTCATTCTGGTTATTTTCTTTAAAAAATTTTATTTACAAAAAAAAATGTTTTTTTCCTTTGTTAACAATAATTTCTTTTGAGATGTGTCTTTATCTTGTACTTGAGTTTGTTATTATTTTTTGTCCCTCAGGAACTTTCCGTAGAATCCCCTACGAAAATAAGAGTAGTTTCTTAAATAATTGTGTCTAACTTTTTGATGTTAAAATGTATTGAAGTATATAGAAACGAATTCGCTTCGTTATGACTGAATTCATATTTTAATCTGCTCAATCCATTTCAATACATTATCTCGTTATGCATTTACTGGGATTCCCACATGGGATCCCGTATAAGCATGGATAGAATCCAATATGAATTTTTCAGTGATCTTATTGAAAACATAATTTTTTTGTATCATTCCTGTTCTATTAATTATTAAACGCAATTTTATACTTTTATGATTTGAATTCCGGGAAAACAAGAATGAGTTAAAATCAATTCGTTATTAAAAAGATTGAATTGAATTATATCAATTTAAATCGATCGAAAATTGGAAATTCCAAATCGAATTGAAATTAATGAAAAATAATCCGTCAGAAGTTCGATTTTATTACATTTTTACTTAAAATGGGCACAACTAATTCTAATAGGACAAAATTTCTTGATTGATTGAATTAACCACTAACAATTTTTTCGGCACTAAAATGAGAGAGATATGCAAGTTTTCCTAAATTCTCAATTTTGTTTTTGGACCTTCCCCCCACCATTTTTGCATGGATATATATCCCAAAATCTAATCAGTTCTAAGTTGAGCCAAAATAGAATTTTTGATACCTATTTTCGTTTGGGCGCTACTACTATGCCGCGTTGTAACGGACGTGCGTACGTACAAGATCCTGGACATTTTTTTATTGCATTTTTGGACTCAGTATGGTCCCAACCTCTGGTTACGGGTCGAAGTAATTCCGTACCAATCTGAATATTGAAAATAGAACACCGAAATTTTCGAGTGCTGAATATACAGTTATTTCTGTATGCAGCAACTATAGTAAAACGGATTCTTATTGTTAATATTATTTTTAAATATGTATAGTATTCTTCTATAAAAGAAAATCAAAAGATTTATCCTTGTATATAAAAATACAATTTAAAAAAAATATGTGATATATTTAAGCACATTTCATTTGTTTTCATTCATTTTAAATCCATCACTTTTTATTCAAAAATATAAGAAATTTTTTCCTTTTAAAATTTCTTCATTTATAATTTCGCAATCACAAGAACCCACTTTTTAATGAAAGAATTATTTTGGGATTCAAATTGGTATTCACAAATAAACAAACTTTTTATTCGTGAATTTGCATTAAAATGCATTCAATTATTTCCGCAAGTATATGAATTCATTTCCGTCGATACAAATGCGATTCTATTATATTGTCTATATATTTATCAAATTGGCTAGAAATACATTAATTTGTTTCAGAATTCAATCTGTTTTAACGCAGTTTAACGAATTCATAGTACGAATGGATTACAATTTTCAATCCATTTTAATCCAAATCCCATTACTACCCGGGAAAAAATGGATTAGATATAATTATATCTGGATCATATATAATTATATCTGGATCAGATATAATTATATCTGAATCATGTATGATTATATCTGGACGATATATAATTAAATATGGATTTTTTGACCTGATATAAGTATATATGTATATATATGGTCATATATCGTTATATATCAATTATATATGACCATGTATAATTATATATGGATTTTGACCGGATATATGTATATGCGTGTATACATATGGTCATATATCGTTATATCTCAATTATATATGATCATATCTGGAACATATATGATCCAGATATAACCATATATGATCCAGATATAGCCCTGGGATCTAAGGGCATTTGAAGACGCCGATGCGTCAGTTTTTTAGAATTAAAAATGGCGGATTTGATATGGCCCCACACCTCAAAAGTATAACGAGTTTCAAGTGAATCCTAATTTTTAATAATTCCGTCCGATATGTTGGATCCGCCATTTTGAAAGCTCCAAAAACAGTGGAGCAATGTGTCTCGCATACTATATATTAAGAAAAAATCGTATCCGCTACATCAATTGTTTTCAATTCAATGATGATTTCAATGATGATTGAACGATTTTGAACGGCATCGTATACGCGAGTGCAAAGTCGAAACATTTATTAAAAGCCCTCTTATAGCTGCGTGATTTCGCGCGTCACGTAATAAAGAAAGTGACCGCGCAGGAAAATGGCTTCATCGAACAGGTGTAATGGATTGTCAAATGGAGAGTCGGGATTTCCGACCTCGGACATCGTCATTTATATTAGCCAAAATTTCCGAATGCTCGCCTTCCTGCGTGTTTGTATATGTATAACGCCATCACGGGGTTTATATATTATACCGTACGTCGACCTCACCCATCCAATTAGTTCTATAAAGGTTTCGGTGTGGAAATCCGTGTGGAACGGCGGCCCCATTCGAATCGTGAGCCACTTGACGAAAAGTGTGTCGATTATTATATCCAACACGTACTCGTCACGTATAGAGTTTTGTCGACGGTTCGTACAATAATCGGAACTCAGGGACGTCCCGCGGAGAACCACCCCACACGGTACATATATATACGACCAAGTCACGCTTCGGTGACTTTTGACGCATGAATACGCCCTTTGTTCGCGAGCGGACCCCGTCTCTTCCCCCCCCCCCCCCCCCCCCCCCCCCCCCCCACCCCCCCCGCCCCTTCCTCCAGCAAAGGGGAGGAGGAGGACGAGGAGACCGTGTCGACGCGAACAGGTACATTCACCTTGCCTTCTTGTATATATATATATATATTATTGTATAGGTATTTCTATATATATATATATATAGTGGCCTAGCAGCCATATACCACGATGAAGAAGATCGATTTCGGATTTCGATTTCGGTTTCATCGACCCGAAGGGGTCTCCCGGAACTGGCGGACGATAGCAACTCCTCGGTTGCACTCGAATATGCCTGAATGGCGCTTAATCGTTTTGTTTGGGTAAACCTGCGAGCCGAATCCGGGTCGTCGCAGGTGCGCCGCACAGGTGGAATTTCAAAAGTCATACTTTTTTAGGTTTAGGTCAAATAAAACGGGGAGTGAGCCGTATATAGTAGTAGTAAGGATCGCCTGCGGGTGGATTATAGAGTATCGATTAAACGCCTCGCTGCTCCTGTGTGCGCCTCGTCAATATTTTTTGCCGCTCTCGAATTTCCAAGTGGCGGAAGTCATCTAATACCGATGATCCCAATACGCCATTCAATGTTTGAAAATGGTGTAACGATATCTTGCGAGTATATATCTATATGTGTATTATCTAGCTCGAGTCAAATATTGACACGAGAAAATCGTATTTTGTCTGTATAAATCATATACACATAAGTTTCAACGCATTTTTCAATTTCCTTATTTGGTTTCGGTACACATTGACCGGTAAACATTATTGTTTTTACTTGTTTTGTTAATTTTTCGTTTTTTTTTTTTTACAAGAAATTTCATGTATCAAGTTAACGTAATTATGGTCAGTATATTGTTTTATATTCTATACATTTCATTTTTTACTTTTTATTTTCTGCGTCTTTTTTCTCATTCAACATTTATCCAGACAAAAAAAAAATGTTGCGAATAGAACCAATGTTCAAACTGCGGTACCGGGCGTAGGTTTTTTTCCCAAAATTATAACGGGTTTTCCCTACGCCATTGCACACCCTAATTAGGGTACTTTTGCTAACGCCGCTCAAGACGGGGACCTGTTAGGAACATGTTTGTAAAGGTCTTAATGGGATGACGATATTAGAACCAATTGTTTATTTCGTATTATAATATTGTAAATACCTAAAGCCTATGGGTTCAATTTCAAATATAATCGTTTTATAACATTTGCTTAAGAAATAAATGGATATTCATTTGGATATCACGTTTTGATAGATGTTCAGGAGAACATCACCTTTTGATAGATGTTCAAGAGAATGTAACGTTTTGATAGATGTTCAAAAAAAACATCATCTCTTGATAGATGTTCAGTAGAACGTCACCTTTTGAGAACATCACCTTTTGATAGATGTTCAAGAAAACATCACCTTTTCACAATTGTTCGTATCATTTTTGGCAGAATTTCGTAAGAACATCACTCTTTGATAAATTTACTTAAGAAATAAATAGATATTCAGTTGCATATTACGTTTTGATAGATGTTCAGGGGAACATCACCTTTTGAGAACATCACCTATTGAGAACATCACCTTTTGATAGATGTTCATGAGAACGTAACGTTTTGATAGATGTTCAAGAAAACATCACCTTATGAAAGATGTTCAAGAGAACATCACCTTTTGACAGTTGTTCGTATCATTTTTGACCGAATTTCGTAAGAACATCATTCTTTGATAAATATCCATAAGAATATCGTTTTCTTGACTTTAAAAACATGCTCAATAACGCATTTAACTAATTAAAAAGAAAAGTTTGAATTTTAACCGTGATGTTAGTTTTTCGTGCTCTTGTTTTAGGGAGTTAGTTTTCAGATGTCCTGAAATCATCGTGTTTTCATTGATACCTCCTAACAGAAACCAAAAACTTTTAAACTTTTTTTTAAATAAAAAACAAAAGTTATTGTTAAGTAAATTTTGGTTCATTATGACTTGAAAGTTTTATCACCATCATATTTATGTTTGCGTCCATTGTACATTCACTGCACATCCATTGTGCGTAATTGATGTACTTGTCTCGTTTTCAGTATTTCGTTAATTGACCGTATTCATTAGTACATATTTTCTAATTCAATTCATCATTTTTTGTTATTACCGTTACTTAGAAAAAAAAGTTATATAAAAAATTATAGCCCCCCTGAAAAGGACACGAATCAGTGTCGAAACGTAGGGCAATATAAGGAATAAAGAAATAAGGGAACCGTATATGGCCAATTATTGCTTCTCTCGCCTATATTACATTATACTCACGGTTCAACATCAAAAAGAACATTCATCTTCTTCTTTAATTGGGGTTATTTAGAATGTTTTGCCCTTTTTACATTCTTTCGTTTGTTATTTGTGTCGTTCGTGCTTTTATATATCCCGATCAATAGATGTAAAAAGTTGGACCGAGCGATTACAAAAAGAACTCTTTATGAGTACTCCTGTTCCACAATTTTTTAAGTTTCTACTTTAAGGACTCGTTTTCAGTTCATAAAAATGAGCACGGAAATCATCGAGCGTTTAAAGAATACTTTTTGTACTTATTTTGTAAAACTTGTTTATCTCTGCTTATTAAGGTATAGTTTTCTGGTAGAAATTAATCGTGGCGCAGTATGAGATTCTGGCGAGATTGCCAAGAATCTGATTCTAGCCTGGAAAACTATGTAGTCCCAATATCCGCAGGTAGGCGCCTAGTGTATATATAGGGCCAAGATAACAATTCAGGAACTAAACAGAATCTGTCCAGTTTTCATTTAGGAAAAACTGCATAGACTCAAAACTGTAAAATCTGTCATGTATATCTGTCATTCTCTTCTCTTTCTTCATTATTCTCTTCTTTTTCTTCACATTCTTCTTCTCTTTCTTCACATTCTCCTTCTCTCTTCACGACCCTCTTCTACTTTTAAGCACAATTCCTCTACTCTTTCTTGATCCTGACATTCTTCATTGTCAACACGATAAATATTATCATTTTCCTTTCATTTGTTTTAATATTTTCAATTTAGCGAAAGGTTCATATGTATCATTATGAATGTCATTTTCATTAAATATTAAATTATCTTTCACTTTTAATTTTGCTTTATACTTTCGTTTACGCAATATTTCACGTTCTTTCTTTTCCATTTTGATGAATTTTATAATACCTACTACTATAATTTGATATAAAAATAATTATATCTAGTATGTTCTAGACAAAACCGATATATAGAAACCAGGTATAGAGTTCATATTTTATCTGTCCAGAATTTATAAATATATATAGAAATTTACACTGTCAAATTTCTAGATTTTCTACACAAAATCTGTATAGAATCGAGTGATTTTCTCGAGCAGATTTTATAATGGTTTTCCGAAATAGGGCCTTTACAATATAACGGAATGCCACGATTAATTTCGACGGTTTTGACCTATTCAATCAATCGTATGATTTTTTTGCTTTGTTTTTTGACGGTTTCAAATATTTTGATTTCAATATTAGGGATTTTGCAATAATTTTCGACAAATTTATTCTTCTAATTCTTGTTTTTATTTTTTTATATTTCGGATTTTCATTAATGATAATTTCTTATATTATTTGAGAATTTTTACTGGTATTTTTGTTATATCCTGTCGTAATTTAACATTTTTTTTTTTTCATTATTTGAATTACTTCATTGTTTAAATTCGCATACATTTTCCAGAAATCTTAAGCGGTACTTGATCTCCCCATTGTTGCTCATTTTTTGTACAATCATTGATTTCCAATCATTATAAAGTTTAGTAATATGTTATGTGTTTCCCGGCTTCATTTCTCCATTTTCATTTCATAGACACTCTTAATTATTCGTTTCCATATATAATATACTTTCTTTGTTACCCAGAGTATTTCACTTGTTCACTGTGGGTAAGTAAATTACTATCATCTTAATTTTCCAGAAAAAAAAACCTTTTATCCGCAAATGAATACATACTGTACGGTTTGAAACATAGAATTCCAAGATTTATAATATAATAATGTTCCCAGTTATAAGAGCAATGTAACAATTATGTAACATTAATGTAAGATAGCAAATAATCGCATGATATATATTTGTTACATAATTGTTACTTGTTGTGTTTCCTGGGTTAGCCATATACAATATGTTTCGTAACAACCATTTTTCATCATATCATAATAATTACTATCCGTGATGTTAATGAAGAAAATCTTATTATAACACAAAAATATCGCTATACTACGGTTAACTTCAAATAGTATCTAAAATAATAATCAATATATTTATATTAAATGTTAAGATATGAATTTTTATAATCTGTATATATGCGGTAACATCCGATTTTGTTTAAATGTAAAATAAAAGGACAATTTTCACATATTCAAACACCCATTTATTCGCATGATATCACTTTGTCTATTAATGTATATGCAGAAATAGTGTATACGAAAAATGATCAATGATAAATCAAATTTTGTTTAAAGGGTATTTTTTAAATTATATTTTCTTTTGTATTATTTTTTGTGTTATTTTAACTAAATGTTTTTTTTTTCTAAATATTTAAAACACAATAATTCCAAGAAGAAAATCAATGTCTTGGTTGGTATCGAATTATTACCAAACGAAAAATGTGATTATTATAAAACAGTCTCGCCACAATCGAGAGAGAAAAAGTTGTGTCCCCGAAACGTGTCATATTTCAAACTCGCAGGAAGAGGAGAGGTTCGAATATAGTATATATACATATATAAACGAAAAGGCTCTTTTCCATTGTGTTCAAGAACTATCATTCCCCAAAGTTTCGAAATTTGAAGGAATCTCAAATATATACCGATATAGTATTTATTAGGGGCGATGTATATAGGCCTTGTATAACCTGATGCGCACTTATCATTTTTCAGCGTAACCTTATCGGGTCTTCCTAGCGCTTCGTCGATGTCTTATCTCGCGCGAGCAACCCCATTCCTGCAATATAACGGGAAGAGCCGTCGCTACGTTTATTGACCCCCGACGCAACGTATCTTGCCCGAAAAAAGTTATATTATAGCGTGTTACGTAATTTCGAACCGTTGCGTTTCTCGCTCCGAACGTGAGAGCGATAAAACTTGGATTGTGTTCGGCATTTGACACCGTCGTCGGAAGAATGCCTTTATCGCTTCATCTTGGTCACAAGTTTTAAGGATCTAACAGTATACGGTCGGTGAAAGAGACAACCAATTAGTTACTTATTATAGGTTCTATATAATATCTTGGAAATCACCCTCTGCGCGCGCATATATTGACATACGCGGAGAAAAGCATCGGAATATGGAAATGGAACATTTTACTTTCTTATTATTAGAAATATAATTTTTGTCCATGAATTGTCAATTATTAATTGGAATATGATTTGTTGGTCTCAAATTTCAACAAAGTTCGATGATATTTGTAATAAAAAATCATTAATGAATTTTATTATGCGATTTTTCAAATTTTTTGTAGGTCCAGCAGCGTCTGTTACAAACTACAACAAACGTAAAAAAACGTAAAACAAAACAAAACAGAAAGAACAGAACAGAAAAAACAAAAAAAAGTAGAATTAAACAAAACAAAATACAAAAATAACAGCAAAACAAAACAGAAAAACCATACAAGACAAAGCAACATACGAAATATAACAAAATAAAATCAAAATAAAATCGAAATAAAAACAAAATAAACCAACAAAACTTAAGAAAAACAAACAAAACAGCAGAAATATAAAAAATACAAAACATACACATCAAAAAAAGTACAAAAGCGAAACAAAATAATATCAAAATAAAAACAAAATAAAACAACAAAAAATAGAAGAGAAATAATATACAAGATAACATAACAACATACGAGACACAAAAAAACCTTATAAACAAAAAACGAAGAAACATAAAAATATATATAAAACAAAAAAAAAAGTAGAAAAACAAAACAAAACAAAACAAAACAGAAAAACCATGCAAGACAAAGAAACATACGAAATATAACAAAATAAAATAAAAATAAAATCTAAATAAATAAATAAATAAAATAAAACAACAAAAAAACAAAATAGAAGAGAAATAATATACAAGATAAAATAACACATACGAGACACAAAAAAAACCATATACACAAAGAAAGAAGAAAAAAAATAACGAAACTAAAATAAAGTAAACAAAACAAAAACAAAGCAGAAGAAACATAAAAAATAAAAAACATCCAAAACAAAACAAAATGTACGAAAACGAAACAAAATAATATCAAAATAGAAACAAAACATAAGAAAATATTCAAAAATAAAACAAACCAGAAAAAACAAAACAAAAAAATAAAACATAAAATAAATACAATTGACTCTAAATAAAATATTAAAAAAAAAACGCACGATGCAAGCAGATCAAGTTTTAGTCTAGGCGCAGGACATGGTTCCGTGGCCGTTTGTATGTCCACGGCTGGAAACAACTGTATTCGATGTATTTTGACCTCCTGAACACGAATTTT
>JAPYZR010002984.1:0-18970 GCA_030522945.1 Trichopria nigra
TTCAAATCTAAAAAAGTTTTGACATAATGTCAAACACTTTTTTGTATAGCCCAACGTTTCGACCAACTGTAGGTCCTCATCAGGGGCATCTATCAAATATAGAAACGTTGGGCTATACAAAAAAGTGTTTGACATTATGTCAAAACTTTTTTAGATTTGAACTGTAATGGCCTTTCTTTAATCAAAATAAATAGTGTTATACTCAAGTCAATAGAAAATTTTGATCAACATGGAGATCAACTTTAACAATTGTAATGGAAAATAAAAAAAAAAAAAGATCCTATACCTGATTCGTCGATAATTAATGTCAAACTTCAATTGTTCTGTGTTTTTTTTTCAAATCATAAAAGTTGCAAGTTATATATATCCCAAATTTCTTTCTACCTACTCCAAAAAAGTTCAAAACATCATTTCAGGCGTAAATATATTTATATATATATATATATTTCTATAATATATATAAGTATGCATGTAGTAGTGTTAATATTTGTATTTAAAAAAATGTTTAAACAAATGTTGTTCAGGATACTGCGGTTCATCTTTCTGCATTATTCGTTTTGACCTTGCTGTCAATTTTCAAGGTTATTTCCAAGGTCAAGATTATTTTTTTAAACTGGAACCCTTGTTTTTAAGACCGACAATCGATAGAACGGGAAATTTTACCTTCAGGATAAATAAAGGTCAGGTTAAATAAAGGTAAAAATATGGGTTTTCCTTAAAAAAAAAAAAATAATAATAATACTCTAACCTTCAGATAAGCTTGAAAATTAACTTCAAGGTCAATATGCTGATGGTCGTTGTTCCCTAAACCTTACATTTATTAGCTCGTAAATCCTGAAAAGTTCAAAGAAAACAGCGAAATTTATAAATAGTTTATTGATTTGCGAATTGTAAGATTGAGGTCGCGATGAGAGAATATATGAGAAAATGATTTTTTTTGTCATTTTGTGTTTGATTTTTACGATCGACTTTATTTTTATTACTCTATTTCTGTATGTATACGTCTTTTTTCAATATTCGCATCCGTACGTAATTTGAGATAAATAAAATTAGAAGAAAAACAAAATTATTTGAATTCGATATAAGACAATTTACAACGTTGTATTCCCTGCACGGCGCCCTAATTTATAATTCATAGCGACGCGGATTGGTTATCACTGGAACAGGCTGACGAATATAGAAATGAATTTGGTTGCGGTGCATTGAACAGAATATTGTTAAAGGAAAATCAGTGATTGACACCGATACAAATTCGATTTCTATCCCTCTCACAATTAAAAATTGCCCCTGCGAATCAATACTATAACTCCGCCGGGACTATATATAAAGAGTACATTTCTATTTTACCGGCTCGATTTTAAGAGTTATATTTTTATTTTTTACTGTTGGCATGATATCTGTACCTCGCGATGTATGACTTATTCTTTAAACTGCAATGGGTTTCGACATTCACAAAAATACCAGAAGATGGACCTTGCCAATCCCATTTTATGTTTACTTAAAGTATAGTCACGCAGATTCCGTTATTTTATGGTTCTCTTCAATTTTTATTGCTGCCTGGCATTGTTCTTTACAGAATTCATGCATACAAGAATAATCTCTACTTATAATTTTTACTCGAGTCAATAAATTTTGATGAATTTAATAGTTTTTATTTACAACACGCTTAAACCCGTGCACATCAACATATATCATGTTTTTTTTTTCGCAATACAATATCTAATTACATTAAATAAAAGTAACCTTTATTATGTATATTGATACATATATTTTTACGTATCTACGCATTCTGTTTACGTACATTGAAAAATAATTCGAAAATTCATAAAATACAATAAATATTTTTACGATTCTTCGATTTTGGGAATTTTTTGGAAGAAATCTATTCGACCGATTTCTAAAATTGACTACTCATTCTCTTCGTCTATTCGTGGACGACATGAAGGTATTTTTTTTTATTATCGTCTAAAAATTAAATCGGGTCCAAGGCAGGGGTTGAAGATATGAAACTCGAAATGTCAGACATGATGTACGTGTGTTCGCTCTCTAACTCGAATAAACAGAATATCTTCTGCAACCTCTTTTTGAACATGCCCAGGCGTAACTTATAACTGATTAGATTTTAGACAATACCCACCGAGTGCTTCACGTCGCAAATTGCCGTTTTTCCGCCCAACTTCGCCTTTTTTTACCTTTTTTCATTCACTTTTTTCCAATTATCTCATGAACAAAACGTCCTAACAACATGACTTTTTTTTTAAATACGCAGTTCGTTGCGCCCGAAGCTGTGGTTGATGACAGAATTGTTTCGAAAACAAAATGGCGGCTCACGGAACGAAAAACCCTTATATTTTTAGCCTTTACACGGTTATCTCACGAACTAAAAGTCCAATCAAACTGATTTTTTTGCCTAATTTAAATAATGTTGACGATCGATACATTTTTCAATGAATGAAAACAATTACGAACCGTTAATTGAGAAATAGATGAGAAAATATACATGAAAAAATGGATCAGATATAATATCTGCATCACATATAATTATATCTGAATCGTGTATGATTATATCTGGATCATCACAGATATATGGATTAACATTATATATGGATTTTCACCTGACATATATATAAGTATATATGTATATATGTACGGTCATATATCGTTGTATCTCCATTATATATGACCATATCTGGAATTATATCTGAATCCATTGTTTCTCGAGCCTTTATTTTTATGCACGTATATATATACGATGTTCGTACAAAAATTTGTATTTTCTCTGTCCGTATCAGATTCGCGTAAAGACGTATAATATGTAACTATGGTTTCGGGTAGAGATCGATAAGAAATATGTTGAAAATATACCACCGGGCTGTAAGTCGTAAACCGCAAGAAAACAGCAGCTTTTCGAGATATTGTTTTTCGATATTACTGAAATGCTCAAGGGAAATACGATTTTTTTTTCGTTACCTTTGCTATAGTTCACCTAGAAATGCACATTTCATCAATTAAATATATACACGTGTTATACGTTATATGTTTTACATACAACATCTATATTTATGAGTTTATTACAGTTCACACAATGTTTCCTGTGTTCGAACAATAGGCAGCTATATTGCGAACGTCGAACTTATTAAAAATCATGAGTGTCACGGACCTTTTTTTCTGCGTTTTTACCGAATGACGTATCACGAGCGAAACAAAGTTTTGAAAAATCTGCCTTCGCTTGTACGCCATGATAACCCGCATCGTGCGATTGAATATTGATGTTCGGAAAATATTTCCTTTGACAATGATTTTAATTTAATTTTTATCGAGGACACGATAAATGTAGTTTAGCATGAAGAACTCTTAAAAATGTATGCTCTAAAATAAAGCAATAAATTGACATTATTTTAGTTTTTTTTTTTAATTACACTTTCAATGTAAAATTACAACAATTCTACGGAAGATTATAACGCATTATTATTACATTTTAACGCGCATAATTGTTTCATCGGTCAATAAATCATTGGTTATTTCACGGTAATAATGAAGTGTGCACATTAAATTGTATGAATTATTGATTACAATTAATGTCATTATTATTTTAAATTGAATTATCTCATTAATTTCAATTGTTAGCAAAAAATGAATGAAGATATAAAGACCCTTTAGAAATTTATTCATTTTTTTCTTACACTATCCATTTCTCCTATGCTTTTAACATGGTAAATATCTGACTTGTCTAAGAATTTGCTAAAAAATGTTTTCATTTCTACCAGGAAATCCATATTACACGTAATTAATGAATCTATGTAAAAATATTAATTTTATATTAATATTATATATACTATTAACATATCCCCTGGTAGAAATGAAAACATTTCTTAGCCAATTCTTATACAGTTCAGATATTTACCATGTTAAAAGCATAGGAGAAATGGTTAGTGTAAGAAAAAAATGGATAGATTTCTACTAGGGTCATGGAAGTTTATTATCATAGAATATTAATGTAATATATTATTATTTTGAACGATATTAATATTATAGACATCTATAAAGTTTTTAAATATTCAAAGGAAATTATAAATTACTGCGCCGATTATAACGTTTGCATTATTTGATTCTATCACTACAAAATGGCATTAAAACGATGTCGATAATGTTATTTTATAATTTATGGGCAAATCCATAGTAGTAATGTATGTAGTATACGAATACGAAAATAGAACCGTTCATCACTGAAATATTTTTAATGTTTGTTGGCATTGTTCTTCTATTGTACTTAAAAATAATATATCTGAGATATATAATAATATAATATATTTGTTGATATTTTTGTACACTTGTTACAATCACTTATAACTTATTTATTTTCTGAACTGTTCTATAACTGCAGAAGTTAATCAACAAAATAAACAAAATAACGATACAAATATTATACATGTGCCTACCTATGTTAAAAAGGTACAGAGTTTTGAAAAAGTTTAATTCATTTAAAAAATAATTAACCATATTATAGGGAAGTATTAATTCTAAATGACGAATGCATTACGAATAGAAAAGCGAATAAATTGGGACATCGCTCATGTATATGTGCTTCTTTTACAAACAATACTATGTTGATTTAAATGTTCATATCCGAAACGCGATCGTTTAACAATTATGACTTTTTACGTTAAAAAAAAATAATTGATGTAATCATTTCTATTTGTCATCGTAATGACTTGTCATACTTTATCGAAAAATAATCACGGCATCAGCAATATTATGCAGATGGAATGGAAAAATGGTTTTATTACGATTTATTGATCTATAAAAACATGCATATATACAAAAATTATACATGAGTTGTCAAAATACATCAAAATACAAAAAATGCAAAAATATAAATAGATATTTAAAAATCTTTTAAAAGAATAATAAATATCCAAAAAATTATATATGTATATAGAATAATAGATCAAATATAGACTGTTTAGAAAACGTAATCAAAATTTACGTATTGTCTGTATTCTTACCTTATAAATAATAAGTCAATTTTTATTCCTGATAATATCTGAGTATAGGGTCTGGTTAAAATTTATTTTTAAATCCATCCGAATTCATTCGAATTGATCCGATTTAGATCTCGTTCATGTATAAGGCATATATCAAACTCAGAGTGCACTATAGTACCCCTTACGAAATTAAACCATTGCTAACTATCCTATACCCAATATAGTTACCGATACCTATTCCGATATCCCCCCCCCCCTTCCCCATCGTTAAGTAAAAATCCAAATTTTGTAAAAATTCAAAATTATTACTTTGGAAGCAAATATGAATATACACGTTCAAGGACAATATTGTGCATGAAAAAATAATTTGGTTGAGACCGAAAGATATACAGATGTATAAAAATAAAATTAAAATATTTTAAACATGACGTGTTTTTGTTATAATCTTTAAATGTTTTCGGGGGAAATTTCATCCTACCAATAGTCAAAATTAAACTACTCTTTCGAAATAATAAATTTTCACTCTAAGAAAGTTAAAAAGTATAATTTATTGATAAGTATAAAAAATAATTTTATTGATATGTATTAATGTTGATTGTATAATTGATATGTAAAATATGTATTAACAGAAGATTAAAATATTTTATATTTATTTATTATATGTATTGTGTAATTAAATAAAATTTATTTCTACTGTGCCAGTAGACATTATTTTCTCACTCGAGCGAAGCAAGTGGTGACAAACGTGCACGTCCGAGTTCGCTTTATCGTACTATTAGATTATTGGACTTTTTTGTGACTACTAATTTTTATAATGAGTAATATTTACATATTACTGATATTATTTTTTATCAATGATATTTTATTATAAAAATGATCCAATATTCGTGATTTCTACGAGTATACGTAAGGCATAAGTTCTAAACTCTGCGATTGCCTCGACTCCTTCGTAACGATATTCTGACGATATTTTGATGATAATCTGATAGCATAATATTCAGCGTTCAATACAATATTTGTAGTAAATTGCTAATGGAATTTTGTCTAGTGAAACATCTATATTTCAAAAATCGATTTCAAAACCTTTTTAGCTCTTACCTTTACTCGCGTGTCGTTCTCCGTGTGCATTTCAAAAATTGCGTCTGACGATTTTACATTTGGTGCAAAAAGTTGGTCCATTTCATTTCATATATTTATAATTCCATATCTCTACAATGAAATAATTAAAAGTATGAAGCTCACTAATGTATTTTTATATACAATATTCTGCATATTCTAAATTCGTTTCAAACATTGAACCTACTATAAATATGTTTCAGAATAAAAATGAGAATCTTTAATATTTAACTAGATTAATATATATGAGATTGTATTCATACATTTTTACTTGCATTAATAAGTTTCTACGTGCTTAAATCAACAATATATTTTAAAGATATAAGGATGAATGATTTTTGAAGAATCGTCGTATTTTGAATCACTGGTTGAAAATGTGGAGAATTTCCATAAAACAAATTTAGTTGATTTTCGCCATGTTATACAGCTGCTATAGTATCGCAACGGTATAAGAGCCGAATGGTAACGAACCTCGCACCTCGCCATGCGGTCCTCGATGATCCATCAACTGCCTCCTCGAGCGAATCGAGTCATTGAAATCACCCCATTCCCAACGCCCTCGACAATTTCCCGGCGCCACTTCATTATATCGGCCTATTAAGTCCCCGCGGCTCTAAAGCAGTCACAAGGGGATTTGACGCGGGAGCACAAAGCCCCGGGAGTCAACTTACTCGTGAGTGAGGAAGGAAGACATCCGGCAATAGTAGGTCGTTCGTTCTCTTCAATGCGTGTGACCGAGTGCCCCAGTGACTAAATCGCATGCGGGACGTGCAAAAATTTTCCGCGCCGAGAGACAAGCCGTAACGGGAAATCGCACCACTGGGTCGAAGTAACGGCGATGAGGGGTAAGTTAAGGGTGGGTGGGAGAGGGGGATGGCGAGTGAGTATTAGTCGGCGCTTTTCGAACACGAGATGCGGCGAGATGCGGGGGCCGGAGTGAGAGGATGAGGATGAGGAGGAGTAGTAGGAACCGACTATTTATTTGGTATTTATTTAGAGGGGCGGAGAGCGGACGGGGGGTGGGTGGGGTGTCGAATTCCCCCCACCACCAGAGAAGCGCGAAAGCACCGAGACGCCGCGCGGCTTGCGCGTGATCGCGCCGACTTGACTGGGGGGCAGCTTTCGCGCTCCGGTTAGTTCGCCTAGGGGCCGCGCGGCGGCAGCACCGACGAGCGCTCCCGCGGTCCTCTTAAACTCCACGCGCGGACCGAATGTCGACCAAGCTTGTTTACGAGACGCGCTTCGACGTCCGACTGACGTCCGTCGCGACGCGCGCCTGACTGAGCGCCGACGAAATTTATTAACGTTAATTCGCGTCAGTCGAGTGTGAATCGCGAGTTCAGTTCTTTTCGTCATTTTCTATAGTGAAAGTTCTTTTGTGATCGGCAAATACGAGGGAGAGAGAGAGAGAGAGAGAGAAAAAGAAGGAATCAGTGAAAGAGCTTGCAAGAAGGGATCCGAAGTGTCCGAAATTCGTGGGGGTGCATTTATGCCGCGATTAAAGTCTGGCACGGCGAGGGGTTACCAGCTGGGTGGGATTCGCGACGATGAAAAGCCCGGGTTCGAAGCGTGGCACCGGGAGTCGTTGAGCTTGCACCGCGCTCTCGCGTCCGGCACACGTGCCGTGCAAGGAGCGCGGCGCGCTAAGTAGTATAACGACCCGACGGTGCTTCGAGAGCTATAAATATTCTCGAGTGTGATAAAAGCCGCTATCGTCTACGATAAGAGATAAAGAAAGTGGCAACCAGACGTCGTGGATTCAAGAGGAAGAGTCGCGTACGGTACGTCCTCCGGGTGCGTCGACGACGACGCCTTTCCGCATTCGCTCCGATCGCGCGGAATTTTTGAGCTTTCGACGTCATCCGATGCAGGTGACCGAGCGTCGAGCTTTTTTGATGGATTCCCCGTGACGGGCACTTTTCGGACGTTAACGGATTTTTCTAATCCAGCACTTTGCCGTCGAAAGCTTTTTACGTCAATGACGTTTCGGAAGGAACTGAAAGCTCTCGGGCTCTGACAAACTTCGGCTGTAAGTCCTCGCATTTCGATCGTAAAAAGCAGATTGCGAGCTCCGGAGATTCGCCGAAAGCTTGCGTAACGAGGCGAGAATTTCTCGCGTAAAAAGCGCCGAGCCACTTTTCACTTGGCCGAGCTTGCGGAGATATTTCGAATACCTTTGGAAAATATCGTCGCGGACCCGTCAATCTGTGGCTACACGGAGAGAGAGAGAGAGAGAGAGAGAGAGAGAGAGCAAGAGAGAGGGACGATAAGAATATAGCGAGGAATTCCGCAGTTCGTTGAATTATGCAGCCCGGATGGGTACCGGTCCGTATTTTCCGTAGCATCTCACCCACGACCTGAATTTTGACGCTTTGATTTCCGCCTTGGCACGAGGAGCTTTCTTGTAGTATACGCTCGCCGAGGCAGACTTCACCGATGTCTGACAGCTTCTGTCGATCGGCACGTTCGCGATTCCGCCGCGTTTTTTCCGGCCGGATTATTCGCAATGTTTCGGACGTCGATTCTCCTGTTTTCCGATAGACTTCCAAACAGGAAATGAAAGAATTCTTAAATAAGTCGTGACAACGTCGCGAAAGCTTTTGCGGTTTGAATATTCATTCCAACTTAATGGATGTCGATTCAAATTCTTCGATTGAAACCCGTTAACGATATCGATTAGTCGAAAATAATGTAATTACATCGCTTGCCGTATACACCGGAAATACAAATTTCGAAAAAGATTTGTTAGTGTATCGTATTGTCTAGCCGCTGACGGAAGAATCTGTCAAAATTTAATTTTTACAGAAAAATGACGACAAAACGCTTATTTTTTAAGCTGTTAAATTTTCAATTTTTTTGTTCTTAACAAAATCTTGTTTAACAAAATTGAAAATCCGTCGGTTAGCCACTATCACAATAAATGTACAGTACAAATTAGTATCGATCGTTTTGATTGTTTTTTTTTAGCAATCGCGTCTATCCTACAGGTGCTTTGAAAACTTTGGACTCTGAGACAATCGAGCTTAAAGTATCAAGTTTACGTCGAGTCAATATGTCCGACAAACTGAAGATTTGACAAAATTTTAAATATAAACTCCGAGCGAGGTGTTTGTTAAAGTCCTGGTTATAGTGCGTGTTGATCTTACGCCGTGAACGGCAAGTGGAAATGTCCGAAATTGGTCAGACCGAGAGAAAATTCTTGCCAACTGCCATCGTCCGTGCCAACGATGATTTTTCGTAAAATGCGCGAAAGTATTCGCGATATACGTTATTCGTGTGACGTTTAGTCGATTTCATTCGCTTACAGGTTAAAAATAATAAAATACGATGAAATTCTATAAATAATACATGACGGTAATAAAAAAAAATCTTTTCGCGCGGTTACAACGCGCAGTAAATGCATTTTACCGTTGTATTTCATTCGTCATGTACGCGCGTTATTATTTATACGCTTTTGGAAAAATTTACATGACAGTTGGCGCGTACATAGTCGGGAGGGGGCGACGTAATTCGATGCGAAAGCAACGAAACTCGCGTATTATTGTGCTGTACCGCTTGTGCGAATTTTCTAAATAAATGCACCGGGTGTATCGCGTTCTTTTTTTCGTATAAGGCTCGCGTAATCGATCGATATATGACGTAGCGAAACAAATCCCGTACTTTCAATCTTTCAACGACAATCGATCATTTTATTGGTAACGAGTTTCCTTCGTTTACTAACCGCGTTTCTATAAAGAGAACCGGGAAAACTGCATCCGTTAAAGAAATTGAAACAGACGTCCGAAACGAACCCGTGTTTTTCCGTTGGACGATGGAATACGAATTAAGCATTTCTTTTTTTTTTTCTTCTTTTTTTTTTGTTTGTTTTTTTTTTCTTTTGTTTCTATGCGCTGCTTTCGATTTAAAAGAGAAGTAAAATGATAGTTTCTTCATCGTGAGCGACGACCGGAATTTTTCCGGGCGAAATCGCATCGAGAAAAGCAAACCCTTCTATATCGCCATTAATCGCCGCGACCGCGATGTAACTCTAGACGGCAATTTAAAAAAAAATAAAAAGAAAAGGAAAAAAACCAATGGTCGACAACCAAGAGAAGCCGGAAAGCGAAGCAAGAGCATTCGAGAGTTCGAACGAGCTTTCTGATTAAGTAGAAAGAGCCGAGATCGCGTCGGCCGGCGAGAATTCAATTTTGCTCCGTTACGAAGGATTGCTTTATCTTTTCGATTTTACTTTTTAATACATTTCTTTTTTTCTTTTTTAAGAAACGAACGGCGGAATTTGCCTCGGAAGTTCAAAGTGCGCGTTACACTTATCCACGGGATTCTCGCTTTAATACCCATTCGAACTGGCGATGCGGCTGACTAGGCACGGCACGCGCAAGTAGATACAGTCACTGATAGTCGGCCGCGAATAACTCCTTGACTTGTACTACTTACTCTTAATGATCTGCAGGAAAGCTATTGTCTCTTATTTCCTTCGTATAAACATCGATTATTTGCATTTGTACGCGTACATACGGGACATTTCACGTCAAATCAGCAAACTCTTTTTCACACATTTTTTTACGTTTACTTTTATCATTTGTTTACAGTTTGATATTGATATGGAAAGTTGTAAGTATACTTACAAAAATGTATTTTTATGTCGTGACATCTCTAAATTTATTTAGAAACAAAAATCCCGTGATAAATAATTGATGTAACAAACGGTTTTCCTAGCTATTTTAATGGGCTTTCTTTTAAAAATATTCGTTCGACGAATCATTATATTAGATGATGAGAAAAATCATCTTAAAGTTTTTAATATATATTTTTTAAAGGAAGGATCATTTTTACAATTTTGACAAGATTCATAAAAAAAGGTTCACTATATCGCATTTATGTTAGTATAGTTGAAATTCTGGTTATAGATCAGTTTACAGTCAAAAAATCGACTTAAATATAAGTCCCCTGAATAACATGTAAACTGTATGATACAGCTGCCTTATTTTTTGTCGAATTCAGCAGCAATTATCTCGCTCAACTTTGGTCGAAATATATTTCTTTCGTGCTCTGCAGGAACCATTAATCGAAATGAACAAATTTTAACTTTTAACAATAAATAATTGACCAAGGTGTATCGCGTGGAGGTCGTCGAATTTTTACATCTCTTAGGGGAGAACGCGTTAATAAATGGGCAGTCGAAAAACCGACACGTTACAAATCGTTATATCGAAAAACGCACAGTAATCTTTTGACATGTCGGCTTTACAACTATCGGCTTTTCGAAATGTCGTTTTTTTAAAGTCGATTTTTTGACAGGCGATTACTCGACTGTCGATTTTTGACGTACTCCTACCTGATCGTTCTATGAAACGAGTTTCCGTGCATTTCGCGCATGCGTGCGTATGTGTTTTCGTTAATTAACGACTGACATTTCTTTCATAAAAACTATCTTCGTACGCTAATTAAATAAAAAAAAAAACACGTTGAATATTTCGTAAATGAATTGTTTACAACATTCGTTCACCGTATTAGAACCGCCATTTTGAATTTCAAATATCTGACTTCAGATTTTTAACAAGCGTTACAAATATATATGACGGTATATGACGGTCAAAAATTGGTTGTTTAAATAATGATTGTGAATGTTAATGAAGAATGATTATCCTGAAAATTTATAAAGCAAAAAAGTATATTGTTTACAAAAACTCAAAATGACGGTAGAATGCAGCGTTTTTAAATAGTCGCTCAAAGTCTAGCAGCACGACTTGAGTTTCATCCCGGAATTTAAAAATTGTTTCCATCGTATTCTTGACACTTACAAAATTCTGCGGCACAAGGCCTTAAATCTTTGAAGAAAGAATTATTTACTATTTTTATTCTGTATTTACATTATTTATTGCACAATTACATTGAAAATTAATGCAAGGTATTTTTCACTCTGAAAAATGAAACGAAACAAAATTCCGGAATTTGTCCTCCATCATCAATTCGTGGAAAGTTAATTTCATTCATTCTCAATATTTTTCACTGCAATTAAAACGCATTATTATAAAAATGAAGTGTAAATTTTTCTTTGTCCTATTTAATGTTAACATAATAGATAATATTCATTTTTTTCTTTTATGATATTATTTGGAATGATTAATGGTTAAATTGCTCAAAATGTAAATTGAAACAAGACACGTGTCATGTACATCGTAGTTAGTTTTACAATAGATAAGACAAACAAGGTTCACAAATACGAACAGTTTTTTAAAATAATTACAAGTTTCAAATAAAATTACAAAGAGGGTCAAAGAAAACCGAAACGACGATAGGAGATTATACCAACTTTAATCAATCCAAATATCCTTTAAAAAACAAATTATTTTTAATATTATTACAACACATTATGTATTTTATTTTATTTTATTTTATTCCGTTGTCATTATAACGTCCATACTCGACATTACACTTTACATCGTTAATTTAATTACATTAATTACATTTTTATAATTAGTGTAATTGTTATAATTACATTTTCTATTGTCACGCAGAAAATGTTGAATAAATTGACAGGCAGGTCGAATTTTGTATTTCGAAGGATATTTACGACTCTTTTGTCGTTTAATTGATATTAATTTTTTCATCAACATCCGATTGCGCGCACGATCTTTGTTAACATCACTTATTCGGAAGGCATTCTTATTCTATCCACGTTACGAAGGTTATATCTTCATAAATTTATTTCCGTACCTTTATCATTCTCCACATAAGAATAATTCTACGAATATTATTCATCGATGTTTTTTCTTTTATTCTGTTATATTTCTCGACATCGCTCGTCGAAATAATACATTTTGTAATTCGTTTAAACCCCACTTTATAATTTGTATATATAATATTAAGGAAATACTTGCGTTGTTTTGTTCGCCATTATTTATCATTAATTTTGCACAATTTACAGAATAAAGAGAAGAAAAATAAGCATTTACATGCAGAGCTTAATTGGCGGAGCTTTTCTCATAAATAAGTTTTTTATGAATTTTTCGTTCAAGTGAAAATTTCTTTGTCGCGTACTTCGTTAACAAATTTTATTATAAAATTGAGAAATTTTATAAAATGTATTTCAAAATGGCATTTATTCATACAAAAGCCTCGCTGCATTTTCGATTTCGACCATTACCAAGGGGCTTTTCAGGGGCCAACTCGTCGGTAGGAGAGGTTAATGGGTAAATTCAGCCTGGATTCTTTGAACAGCTTTAATATTGACTTATTCTCGATATTTTTGATATTTTCCATTAAGTTCTTATAATAGCTTTCGGAAATATCTCATTAATTATGGCAATTTTCTTAAATCGTTAAAGGAATTTTATAAATGTTACGAAATATTTAACTGTACCGTAATTTTGTCTTGTTTTATATTTATAGTGAATATCTAAAATTAAATGTAAAATTTATTATATTTTAAAGGCTGAACTATACAGTCGTTATATTAATCTGGATGTGGAAATTAATACATCATCGCTTCGACTGAATGAATCCTATAATGAAGTAATATTACAGATATTCGTCTAGATCGATAATTTTATTAAAGCATAATGATCGATATAAATATTTTTAAAAACGATGTATAAATAAACAGTTCCTCAGTACGTGGACTGATTTTTCATCAACTTTAAGTGCACAGAGAGAATTGTTAACTGATTTAAAGTATCGTAAAATGCACTTTCAAGGCATTCAAAGTTTTAACATAAATAGTGAAATGAAATATATTGTCTCCGATGTCGTGAATTAGTTACTATAAGAGTTTTATTTTTTATACATGAATAGATGAAGTTTCCTAAAGTATTAAAAAATCTCAACTTTTACTACCAACCGAGTGTTCAGTTTACTATTGTAGTTGAATAATTTATTTGATTTTCCACATAATTTATCATAAATATTTCAGTTAGAGAAATACATTTGACATAAGAAGTATATATATAATTTGTGTTTTCATTTTGTCCAACTTTTGGATATAATGTAATCTGGTATCATATCCAATATGAAAAAAAGAAATTACTACATAATATCATAAGATTCTTTTTTAAAACTATCTAAAAATTATTAAAACATTAATTACATTTTTATAATTAGTGTAATTGTTATAATTACATTTTCATTCATTTATAAAAGTTATAAATTATTAAAAGAATGTTGAGGACACTTTTGATAAACGTTCGACTTCGAAATATAGTTCGTCAATAATTGCGAACTTTTGCTAATTTTCTTTCATTTCCATGCGTTTTTTCGGTGTAAATGTCGATAAGAATTAAAAAAAAAATATTTGACGAAGATTAACAAAAAGAATAAAAATTAATCGAATTTGATTTTCATCGTCATATTGAAAATGTAGATTATTTTCAAGAGAGTAAATATTTTTTAATTTTGCACAAATAATGATACAGAACAAAATTACATTTAAGACTGAAAAATAAGACTGAAAATTTGCATGTTCAATCTTTTATTTAAAATGTTTAGTGTAGGATTAGGACCTTTATCAATGTTACCGATAATTTAGAAGCCCCTTAATTTGAAGCTAAAGCAGATCGGTCCATAACGTCGATTCCTAACCTAAAATAAACAAACTAAACGCAAACTACACATACAGTTTCAAGTCCAAAACTATTGTAGGGCGCTTTTACGCGAATTTTATGAAAGCACGTCACAGCGCAATCGATTCAGAATTTGTCAAGGATTCGCAAGAACAAAAATGAAAGTACACTTTTACATTTCGTATTTTCATTCTTGCGAATTGTCGCCTAATTCTGAACAGATTTCGCTGAAAATTGACGTACATTTATAAAAAAATGCGTAAAAGCACCCTAAAATAGATTTGGACCTGGAAATATATATAGTTTCTGTTTATTTTGAATATTTTAGGTTAGGAATTCATGTTATCGACCGAGCTTCTTCAGCTTCCCCTTACTTTTGTTCCTTTTGTTTATTCCAAAGATTTCTGGTTTAATTTTCGATATAAGTCGCTGATAATTTTTAAGGGATTCTACGTGCTGTGTAGAATTACAATTGATATCCCAAATTTAAAAAAGGAAACATTTCATTAACTTTTAATTTTCATTTTTCCACTTTTTAGGTTAGATCGGTAACTCGTCTTCTTTTGAGCCCCTAACGAAAAAAAAGAAACAAAACAAAAACATCGTCATCCAATTAAAACAATATTTCCTTATAAGGACGTATATTTTTTTCCATGGGGCGGAGGGGAGTGGAATTATTAATGTATATTTTCCTCTATTTTAGAAACAAAGAACCCACAAATTTGATGGCAATCGTTACAATATAACAGTGTGGAAAGAAACTTTCCACCGAAATAAAGAAACTCCAAAGAATGATACGCGTCGAAGTATATGTAAACCGCAAAAAAACAATTTTAAGGCTATTCAAATATTTCATTTTGATGAAAATATTACTGCTCGTCAGCCTGCGGCGTTCGGTTTCTGCTTCAAAGTCCCTTCGGCAAATACCCTGTAAAATTCCTCCCTTTCTTTTTCTTTGCGATCATAATCGGTGTGATAGTAATAAATCGAGTGCCTTGCGGAAAAATATTCAACATTAGCGTAAAATATTGACGGAGGGAATAAGTTTTAATTGACCACGAGCTCCCCGCAATGAATATTGCGCCGACACCAACATTGTTCATCGCTAAAAAAAAAGAAAAACAACGAGCTTGCATCAATTGCCGAACTATTGGTAAGGAAATTTTTAATTTCCGCGACATTTCGAAAGCTTGCGGCACTCGGTAAAAATCATTTTCAGCGGAATGGGTGGGGGATGCGGGGGATGGGGATGGGGATGGCGTATTAGTCCTCCTGGAAATATATTGCGAGATTTCGCGCGCGTCGTCGGTTTTTAATCGGAAAAGCGCGACGAGAGCGATGCCGGCCGCAAAAGCGAGCAGAAATCAGCTCGTCGCTATAATTTTAGGGGAGTAGTCGCTTTTATTCGGAGGTCGCTTCAATTACCAGCGAGACTCGAAAGGAATTTCTTTTTTCTCCTCTCAGCGCCATCTTCGATCCTTTGCTTTTTCTCGGCGAAGCGATCTTTTAATTAATTTTCCATCGGGTCTTAACGTGGCGAGCTTTGACCACGAGTTCGAACCAGACGCAATTAATTACTTTAGCTGCGCCGTTTCAGGTGAAATTCTTATTTGATCTCCTTTTATCTCTCCACCCCACCCTTCCTACCCCACTTATCTACTTCCATCGTCGCGTTCCTTTCCTTATCGCATAGGTCGTCTCGAAATGCGACGCTATCCGACGTCGACTTTCTTTTAAGTACGTTTGCGTAGCAGAGGAGCAACTTTCCACTCTCTGGCAGAGGGTTCCGGGACATTTTGTTTTCCCAGCGAATTCATACCGGTTTCCTTCCCTAACTCGTTTCAAGTGACGGTAATAACGGCGGCTTTTAGCGTTCGAAAGAAGAGAACCGCGTAACCACAATTTTTATGTTATATGCTCGCGCGAGAGCTATTGTTCTCCTGAACTTTGGTGTTGCTTTTCAAGCCGACACATTCGGGTCACATATTTTTTTTTTTTTTTTTTTTTTTTTTTTAATCTTTTTTTCATCAAATAAGTCAGCCATGTAGAACACACTCGATGATTTTTATTTGTTCTCATTGCTGGAAATGTCGACCATTCATGTTTTCTTGTAGTAGCTGCATTCCCTTCGCATAATTACTTCATTAATTACACAGTACGTTTTTACGTTGGCTTAAACCCATTAAGTCCTGAATAGACGTTTTTTCACTGCAGTTTTCAACGGTTCTATTTCGCGTAAAGAAAGGTTCTAAAAAAATGGCCAAGTACGTACATCTAACTGACGTAAAATTAACTGAACTTCCAGAATCTTTTCATTCATTCGAAAAATGCAACCTTGAAAAATGTACAGGATTATTGAAAAAAAAAACAGATTTTTAAAACGTGCATATTAACATTTCGAAAATACAGGCAAAAGCATTCAAAATGGCGGCTCCAACACGAAAAATTCGGCGAAAAATTCATGAATTTTTTATTTAAAAATGATATTCGAAAAAGAATGTAGCGGAATAGAACATTCTTAGAATTGATCAAAGAATACGCTGAAAATTGTTTCAGAATTTTTTGTTAGTTGACAAATTTTTGTTATATAGATTTGACATTTTCATGGAATGTGGCGAACGGCCAGGAAAACAATTGTATGATCGCAATTTCACAATTTCAAAAGTGTATATAATATAATATGCGGTAACACTAATACACACATACCATGAAGCGCCGTAATAGCGTCTCGCGCTTGTCATGATACGACTTGTTTGCGGAGCGTGCTTTAGAAGTAGTGATAGCTATTCCACTATAAGATATTCAAATTAAGATGGATAAAAAATTGTTTCACCAATATACCGGCAAGATTTCACTAATTACACGAATCATTACTATCGTGATGGTAGGACTTTACCTGTGACTTTTTTTATTACTATTATATTATCATAGATTAACGTAAAACAAAAAGATTGCATCACAAACAACTAATATTACAGAAGTAGGTCCTTTACAACATTTTGAATGAAAAATAGTTTGTTGTGCAAATTAAATCCAATGACATGAATTTGAAAAGAGAACGATTTAAATGCACGATTTGAATCTGACCAATCAGAAAGCTTGGTTTATTCAGGATCAGCATCATCATCGTCATGTCAATCATCGTTGTCATCATCGTTGTCATCATCGTCATTATGAGCCTCATCATGTTCACCACGTGATAGAGTAAAAGAACTGTCGTTGTGCGCAACGGATGTTTTGAGTTCTCTGATCGGCCACATTCAATTGCTCACTTTTCTAACAGAAATAATGTCATGAAGATTGAAATAATTATGCAGTTTTATTCTTTACTTATGGGTTGTGCTGCCTATACTCTAACCACCGAGCCACCGCCGCTAAACTTAACTCAAAATATAAAGAGTAAAAAAATTACACTTTTATTATTTGTTACATGTTAGTATTTTTCGTATTTTATTCATACTTTTTTTTTATAAATTCTATCTTTTGAAAATGAAGTGGTTTATTGCTATTATTTCCGTTGTTATATCCATCACCCCCATCATCATCATCCTCATCATTATCATCACCATTATCATCCCCATTATCATCATTGTCATTATCATCATCATCGTATCATCATCATCATCGTATCATCAACCTCATCATAATCCTCATCATAATCCTCATAATCATTAGCATTATCATCATTATCACCATCAGCATCATCGTCATGATCAGCATTATCATCATGATCGCCATCATGCACATCATCATCCTCAGCATTATAATTCGCACTATCATCATGATTCTCATCCTCATTATCATGAATGTCACTATCATCCTCATTATAATCACGATCATTAACATTATCATCCTCCTCATCGTCGTAATCGTCATAATCATAGTCAACAAACACTATCGTAATCGCCATTATAAAAAAATATTTAAAAACGAAATACTTCTCTGTATCAGAGATGAAACGATCCGATAATAATTGAAATAACCCAACTTCGAATAGATTTGAATTTAAAGAGAAAGTATCAATAGTCTGTTCAGCTTTTCAAGCACGATTGGCTGAATAGAATTTATAGACGATATGCACTGTATGCATATATATATATATATATATATATATATACAGTTCGCTTTTTTAATATGCATTTAAAATATATGTATATTCATACCGGCGACGGTAACGTATTGTCATGCAAAATTGTTTATTGTTTATATATATATATACATATATATATAATTTTATCTTTGGTACATTTTGGGGACTGTCCAGAAAAACGTTGCGAAGCAACGGGGAATCCCCTCTACTATCTTCGCCCC
>JAPYZR010002985.1:0-15300 GCA_030522945.1 Trichopria nigra
ATCCAAGAATTGTCTAATTTTCTTATCCATTTTATGTACAATCAACAACAATGTTGGACAATAAATGCCTAAAAAATGTCTGAATTTCTACCAGGGCTTTAGAATAGAACATTTTCTTTATCTTACTGATTAATATATATTACCACACTTTCATAACAATGGCGTTGTGTGCGAATGGAGCTACCGCAGATACGGACTCCTTCACGTATTAATGAAGACTGCAATTTTAATAAGTATTATCGGTGTTATTAATTGAAGAAACGAGTTAAGATTCCCGATTAGATTGATAAAATTAATCGAATATGTTAATTCAGAGACTTACAGTTATTGGAAAGCCATTACGCGACGTAATGATGTCAGGAGATAACTCGTAACGACTTAAAAAAAAATGATGGGTAGCGACGATGCGTCAACAATCATTCGCGTCGAAAAAATTCTAAGCACGTTGTGTATTAACAAAAACTATTAAAATTCCTGAAAAGTTATAAAAATATAGGCATAAACATTAAGTATGTCGGTAATAGAGTTATGCCGAGAATGTGGAATAGATTTGTCTCTCGCGAAGCATGTGACTTTTCTCCTCGCGGGACAAAAGAGAGGAAAGGGTTATAACCCGGTCGCGAGTTGTTTTATAATTCCGGCTCGCCAGAAGAGTTACCTCGTGTCTGGCAAGCGTGACTGGACGTATTACCGTCCCATTACCGGCGCTAATTTCCAACGTGCCGTACATGCGAGTGCGCGACGTGCCGCCAGTCGCCAGTGCGCTATTAACCATTTTTTTCTTCGCTCTCACACTGCATCCATCTTTCCCATTCCTATCTGCAGTGGAGAGTACGCGATTCACCTTCCTGTATAATATGAATATCCTGGCCTCTACAGTTTATTGCGACACGGCACATTACCGCTGTCATTGAGTGCTCATGCCACGTGCGAGTTCGTCTTCATTAAGCGACGACTTGTACGGGATCCAAGATCCAATACGCGAAATGTTCGTACAGTCAATGTTTGCGGTCTCTTCGTGGGTACCAGGTTAATTCATACTTCACCAACGATATGCCGCTTGATGTTTTCATACTTATCGAGATATCGTACTTGACGAGAGATCTGACGCCCAGACAGCTAACATAAAAAGGAGTTCAGAATGATCTCAGAATATGAGGATTTTCTGAGCATGAGGCCATAAAGACCACATAATGACATCGTGGTCAGAAAAACCTCAGAAAGTGGTGCATCTGACCTCTTTTAGAGTACATTCTAAGATCATTCTGAACTCCTTTTTATGTTAGCTGTCTGGGCGGTCGCTTTTCGAACTTACGATAAGCATTACGTTTTTTTTTTCTTATATTTTAATATTCAAACGCTTCATTGTTTGCATTCACGAGATTCACGGACAGGAGTATGGGAACGTGCAAATATGTTTGATGTAGAAAATAAATAAACTTCTTCCGACGGAGGCCTCAATATCTCCATTTTTTTTTGAAACTTCAATGTATAGGGTGTGTTTTATTGCATGCCTTTGTAAATTCAAGGATCATGTAGTGTATCTGACAAGGCATTGATTCAAAATCTGTTCTGGAATATGTATTTTATCAGCATGTTATTTGATATATATTTATGAGCAGGTCTTTATTTTAGTTTTTACTAAAATAAGTAAGAAGATCTTTCCTTTAATTTTTGCTAAGTCGACGTCTAACACTCGAGCCTGTTTAGCGCTTCAGGAACTTGGTCCGTGAGTAAACCTTATCATAATAAACGTATAGTGCGATTTCAATGCTCATATTATTATATATTATTATTATATATTGTTGAAATATATAGGTTGTTCTAGATGATATCCGATCATATGCTTTACATCTTGAATCGTTGCCTACTTAAGTCGAAAATAGCAAGAAGTAGGCAATAAAAATTCCATCATTCTAAGAACGTAATAAAGAAAGATGAAAGAAGACACGAAGATCACATCATCGAAAGGCTTCCTAGGCTGCAGTCCCATGCAAATACCTATATTTATACACAAATTATAATTGACGACAATTAGCAACGATTAGCAGCAGAGCCGATAATTAAATTGATAGAAATGACTTTGTATAGTTAATAATAAGGATCGACATAATGATGAATATGTTTCCACACATAATAGCTAGACTGAAGCTACAAAAACATTTTAGTTGTTTTCTAAGATTATATTTACAGCTTTCACTTTCTGTTATACTTATGCACGTTTCTGGGCTATTGCGCTTTGACATTCATTTTTCTTGCTATTTTGCTCATGATAACCGAGCATCGTGGGCTATTGATGCAGGATTCTGATCTTTTGCGTTATTTCTAAAAGTATATATATATATACCTTCAATTTCAAAACTGTGACTATTACTATCTTACTTATTTCAAGTAGTGCCTATACAATATTGAACGAGAAATTCATGGCGATTATAATGATAAAGAGCTTAGAAACACAGTTTTGCAATCTGCCTAGAAATTATTTAAAATCGCCAAATCTTAAATTTTCCGATTTTCCCCAAGTGCTATTAACATTTAGATAGCTCCATCGTATCTTCTGAATGCCGGTAGCGAATGTAGAATCCGCACACAGATAATGGCAAGTTAAAAAGTACACGCGGAGTATGAAAAGGCGATGGTCTGAGACTAAGCGGGCGAAGAGCAGCGAAGATTCGAATGATTAACCTGTGGCGCCGTAGACGATCGTAAAGCCCACCGCTCCAGATAGGTCCACTCACATGAAGCGACTGTTCTCTCTGTCCACGGACTGCAAATCTTTGTCTTCTCGGCTCTTTGATGGCCGGCGGCATTGAGAGCCCCTGCAAGCGAGTGTATCATATTCGACGGCAATAATTACAAATCACTGCTGGACGAAATGCAACCGCTTGAATTCGTCTGTGCTGCCGATGGACGACTTTGAAAACACGACGGCGTACCGCGAAGCAGTTGGTTTCTTGCTCTCGCCATCGAATGTTTTCGCCCTCTTTATTCCTCGCTGATTTCTCCCTGGGCGATATCCGGGAGCGACGAAAATCAATGACGAACCGATCGATCGAATACGCGGTTGGACGTCCAAATGCATGTAAAAACTTCCAGGAGTGCTTCGGCGACTGATTATTGCGATGCTTCAAAGAAACTTCCAAACGATGTATATCATTCTGTTTAAATACTGTATATGGTATTGATTAAATGTTCATAAAAACTGTGGAGCAAGCCTCGAGATTTTCGAAGATATATTTATTTATTCCAAGCTTTAGAACTATAATATACTTTGAGTGACTGTTCTGACTCTCAATACATTAGCACGCTGTCACAACAGCTCATACCTTAACAGTGCAATCAGCACTTATGTATATCCATTTTCAGACTTACAGTGTGTACGTTCTCTATAATCGTCTCGGTGAAATTCGATGCTTTTATATGTGCAGTAAATGATTGATTTTTTTAGATTTCGCTGAAGTAGTGCGAGACTTATACTAAGATAGCAGAAAAAATCTCACTTTTCTTTGTCAGTGACATATTAACACTTTGAGATGAAGTTAGTATTCGTTCATCCGCTAAATACCAACGTCACTCGTATCTCACATAGCAATACTGTTCGGTTCAGCACACTGGAAAGATTCTTCACATTATCATCTACTAACAGATTTTCTTTAATCACCAAATACAGATATTACTGACAATGTAGAATTATTACGTGATTAGATAAAAGTGACGACATACCAATACTTCGTAATATACTCACGGTTCGTTTATGGTGTGCGAAATACACTTTCAGTTAAGGTGATGTTACGGTTACTCAGTATCACGTATTTTTTACGCAAAAATTAATTTTTTAAAATAAATATATTAAAAGACCTAAAAATATTTCGGTCACCATTGCAGTATGTATTAAGACACGTATATGTGTAGTGAGCGTTATTACATCCTGGTAAATATTGTTCTTATATTTTTTTTTCCATTTGTACGCAATACTGACTTTTTGTTGACTGACTATCAATCAAGGAGGTAGTGCGTCATAAAATGCTTAAAAACCTATCCCATATATATTTGCAGTTTTTGTTTCATTGTAAACAACAACTTTCCTCAAGTTTTACCCATACGAAAAACGAGATTTTTTGTGCAATGTGACAAATTTATTTCCGTCCTCGTAAATTTATGCGTATTTATCCTTCATCAACCAGAAACTCGTTATATTTGGTATGTTTGACATTGCGCGTATCGTAAATGGTGTCAAACAAAACACTTTCGTTTCTGACTTTCCTGAGCAAATTAGTTCAATTGCAAGCGAAACATTTGAAAAATGGGGAAAAAATAGGACAATAATTACCCTTGCCGAAAAATATTCAATAATTGATTAAAGGAATCAATACATAGTGCACTGACAATTTTCTGATCGCACACACTCGTCGTTAAAAAAGATAATTTTAAACTTTATTAATATTACAAAGTAGTCGTGGTTAATGACTATTTGGTAAGGTGCCTTCTGTGCTGAATAAATGAAAGTCGAAAACCAACTTATTCTACATAATCTCTCATGCAATAAGGGGAGTATAATGTTTATTTTTTAAATAATAAAATACCGAATAATATAAAAACATAAAAATTATACAAATCACAAAACTTATTATATGAAACCAATTGTATTTTCGGAATTTATATTTAAAAAATTATTGTTGTTGAAAATTCACTAAATGATAGGTATACGTGTATATAATAGCCATTAGAGTATACGTCATTGTATCAGTTTCTCTGAATTTCATGAATTTACACTTTCGCGCGAATGTGAGAAAAATACGACAATATTTGTATGAAATACATTCTTTTTTACTTGTTATCTCTGTATAAATAAGCGAAAAGAGGTTAAGAAAGTAACGGATATCCCTTCGCGTGTTCTTCATTTATAAGTGCATAATACCTGGATTGCATCTTTCAAGCATGACTCTATCTTTCATCTGTACTCGGGAATGAATATGAATATAAACGAGTACATGCTTGAGAATATAAAGTACGAGATCTACATTTTATATTGTACCATATGTAATAATAAAAAGTGTCATAATTACAATTTTTAAAATAGGGATACATAATTTATAGAATCATGAAAAATTATATGATGATTGATATTTTTTGGTGTCGCATGACAGTACATTCTTTAATGGTTAGTAAAGTACTTTTAACCGTAATATTTACGGTTTATTAAATTTTGATTATAGTTATATAATCAGAAATAAGATCGATATATTTATTTTTTTATTAGTGTAGTATGCTTTATTATAAAGCCTTATATAACTTCGAATTTAAAAATATAACATTTCAGTTGAATTAATTTTTAATTGAATTAATTTTGTTATTTTGTGTATTATTTAGATAATTTTATTCATTTGTATAGATTATAAGACATTACTCCAACTATAACTCAGAGAACCAACAGAAAGCAACTTCTGTTAAGTCCAACTTTTTTTTCAATGATAAATCTAATGATGGCTACCACTTTAAATAAAGTCATTAATTTATTCAAAAATTGTTGAATAAAAGCAAATGTCAAATTATATATGTTTTATTACATTGATTATGTTCAATAATAATGTACATTGATGATTATGTCATATAATAAATATATAATAAATATATATGACTATATAATTTTTGTCATAATACGTACCCAGATAGCGAATGATAACATAACCTCAGGATACCATTTGCTATCTGGATTATACTTTTATGCCTTTAATTTTTAGACTATATAATTGTAATATATTCTACCTTCATCACTCTTTCATGAAACATACTAAAATATACATGTATATACACAAAATGTATTACCAAAACCGTTATAACCCACGCCATTGTAAAGCTTAGTTAGGATCGATCGATCGGTATATATGCAAACTGCAAATTGCGTCTTTTATTGTCATTCATTGTGACATTTGGATTGATGAAGCAGAAATAAATAAAAGTGGCGTGCAAGTTCAATTACTAAATCTTGGAAGTACGTATTGTTAACCTTGGTTTAATTTTACAGTTTTAATTTTTAATTTTTAACTTCATTTTTCAATGATGACGTATAAATATAAAAATTCAAAATAAATTTTGATTTTTGAAATATAGATATATTGAAATTTCTAACCAAAAGCCGAATCTGCTATAAATATATGTTTACTGCAATTAAGAACTTATTTTTGGATCTAATGTAAATATTTGAAAAAATGACTTGCATATTTTAATTTCATAATTATATATCTGAATCGGATATTGTCCACCGAAATTTAACCGAATATGAACATATGCATTTATGTCTCATTGTATATGCATGTAAATTATATGTATATAATATCAATTTATTATTTTCTTTTAATTTAAAGTATAGTATAGTATACTATACTATATATATAATTTAAAGTATTTATTAATAATATTATATACATAAAATATCCATGAATTTAAATTTTATGTTGTACCTATTCTCACATTTTTTCGCTTGGGATTAAATGAAAAAAAATCATGCACGGGCGGGATTCGAAAACGGGTCGCTCGCAACCGCGCTCTGCCACGCTAAATTTTAGAATAAACATATATATTTGTGTGGTATGTTCGATATTGGTTTTCATTTTATATCCTGATTAGACCAATGCTTGTATCGGTTAATTTTATCGTTTGTTAATGTTATTTTCATTAATTATTAATTTTAAGGAAGTCGTCCACGCTCTTACTGTGGAACTACGAAGTGACCTTCAATGTTGATTTTCGCGTTAGGCAAGTTAAGTTGTACGATTTTTATTACCAGGGTATGTAAACAATTGGATAAATATATCTTCCAATTATTTATTAATTGTTACAACAATACGAATTGTCAATGCGTTTGGATGTACATATAATATATCACCTACTATAGAAGGATTAGGAACCAGGAGCGAATCCTCAGATCGAACGACCTCAAAACATACTTCGAGTGTGAATTCGCGTTTGGTTTCCCGTTATGTTCAGACCCAAAGGTATCCATATATATTTTAATCCATATATAAATTAATAAACCATCTGCTGAAAAATAACATTTATATATATATATATGCGCATGTATAGAAACTTATATATGGTAATTTCTAAGGTCATATCTGAACACTCATGAATTATCTGAGCTGCTCATATATGATTATATTTAAGATCATGCATAAATATATATGGTTACATATATGTGCACATATAGTCATATATGATTTTATCCGGTCAAAATCCATTATTTTTGAATCTGTTCGCGAGCGGTATCAGTGGTGTTCGCCTTGGGGAGGTCAATTGGAAGGTAAATTGCTTGGGAACATGGCCCTTCAATATCTCGAAAGGTTTACGGTTCACTATAGACAGCTTAGATAGAATTCTCGGGCCTTATCGCAGTCGTTAAAAATTCAACTTTGCACCTCATTATAAGTCTTCCCTACATCGACTATTGTTGTGCAGTGCACTATGATCTTTACTATATGTATCTGGCAGGAATGTGAAATGTATGTGTTCGTTTCATTTTTAATCTGAGGAAAGACGTGCATATTACACCTTATGAATAACAGTTAGGATGGTTGTCCTCAGCGAACCATAGACTCTATATCTAATTGAATAAATTCTCACTACATTTGGCGCGAATCATAACCATCACGAATATTAAGACCCGGTTTTAAAATCTTGCGCCGATTCACAAACATTGCTCGAAAGAACTCTCAAACTCATTTGTAATTACATCTTTGAGACTTTGGAATTTCAACCTTTAAGAGCAAACTCTATGAGTGGTTTGATTTTAGAGGAAAGTTAAAACCGCCAAATAATCAGCATTCTGGTCTAGGTCAGGTTCCTTATATTGTAATTAGTCTATATTATTATGTCACGCGCCTGTACTTTATTTCTATACTTCGTTAGTCATCTTAAACTTATTACTACTTCCACGTATTCTTCATAATACTAAACTATGTATCTGTTTATTTGATTGGGTATACGATCAGGTCACCCTCGAGCCAAATTAAAAACTACTGCACTACTACTACTATATGTGGGCAGATATGGCTTCACCTGCACCGCATGTGAATAACGATTCATATATAACCTAGATATATATAGTTAGGTCAGATATAAATGTCTGATTCGGATAAAATTATAAAATGGCGAGTGTCTCTCCGTTCATTGTCTCGAAACCTTATAATTTTTCATCAACCAAGTCATACTTATTACGTATGTCACTGAGTGAACGTATCTCGAAAGGGCAACTGGGCATCAGCACCGGTAAAGATCCAAGCAGAGTACATCTCAAAGAGACGAATATCAAGTGAGTCTTATTCTCTCATTTATCCTCATTCCTTGTTTACAGGCCCGCGTTAATGTCGAGTCCAATGTGAACGCCTGGCAACAAATATGCCATTCCGGAAATCCTGGAATGTCGTTGTGGCGCCAGGCTCGCGGTATCGGCACGCGGCGAACCGCAAATCAATTTGCACGTTACCCCTATCCGCCCCCGCGAAATCTGTCGCACTCTCGCAATGCGTTGTCAGTCCACTCTGGCCATCACTGTCGCGGCCATATGCTCTTCAGGCTGAAGATACGGTGCCGACGATGATCAAAGCCGTCAGATTCGAATGATCGGATAAAGAATGGGATCGACGAGTGCAAAAACAGACGATTAGCTTGTAGGTGATGTACACCAATCTCTTTTCATGTATTGTTCCTGTAAATTAATGATGGAGGACAGTACGGACATTTATGCTCGTTTGTACGTGTCAATATTGTCAGGCTTTTGTTGTAAATCGTTTGTAAGTTATATACATGTGAATCCATGTAAATACATTTGAATCCATGTAAATACATTTGAATCCATGACAAATTCCGAATTCAAAGGGATTCAAATTGTCAATACTACCTCTGAATACTTTTTCGATTGCTGGATAAACATTGCTCTGCTGTGGGGTATAGGTTATTGGAAAGAATAGCAATTTTTACATTTTGGAAGTTTGCCCTCAAAAGTGATTTACTTGTATGATAAAATAAAAAATATTTTTGTTATATTATTGGATATACAAAAAAATGTGTTATTTTGCCAGGAGTTGATTTGAAAAACTGCCTTAATTCTACCTGTATGTACACCTACAGATGCATAAATGCTAGTTAAATGTAACTTTTAATGATTAAGTAATGTTTGTTTCATACGTTAGACGACATTATATACAGCAATGAGTACTCATTTGTTGCAATTCTTGTGAGACGGAAAATATGTGCCAGAGTGAAACATGTTAGTGGTGCCGCTCCGCGAAAATTAGCCCCGATGGGGGAACGTTAGGGATACGATTCATTTGACCGACACTTAATAATAGCCCAGTTTTGATATTTAGTATTAGTATAATAATCTCTCATGATGGCAATCACCAGCTCCAACTCTGGTGAATGTTGAGCAATTGAAGTTTAGAAAAAAAAATTACTGTTTTTGCAATAACACGGCATATTTTAAACCTATATTAACGAATTTTTCAAACCCAACAATTCCCCTTTAAAAGCAGATTATCTAGGATGAATATTTGGCTAGTTATGGCCTCATAAAGGAAAAAAATTCTCTTTTTTGCGGTTTTTCGAGTCTAACTTATTTCGGTAAATAGCTAACGAAATATCACATAAACAAAGTTGTAGAGCTTAAAAAGACGAAGAATTTGCGTCCTTATACGTTTCGTTTCGATAAAAATTGAGCCCTTGGGAGACATTATTTCGCCTGTGATCTGCGAAAATACGTCCCGTCCGGCTGAGACATACTTGGGACATGCTGAGGATATTCAGGACCATTTCAGAATATCTTGCGGGAAGTGTATATTTTATGAATTTGCACTCGATAATCTGCGAAAATCAGTTTTGTCCGGATGGGACATCCTCTTGACATTCCGAGGCCATCCAGGAAGGATATAGGATATTCAGGATCATTTCAGGATGTCCTGAGAACGTCCCGTTCTGCGCGGATCATTGCATCGCTCATTGGAGCCATATACTCGTTCGATACTGCCCTTTCTTTTTTCGGTTAATTGGCCTTACTCATATTTGAAGTACAACGTATGATATCGAAGTAAACTGGATTGCTCTTTTTGTATTTTGTTTTGTGTCCTACGTGAGTGGAACCTCGAATATTTAAACAAAAACTATTCATAAATCTCGCGGTGGGGTTCGCTACAGTATTCATTTGTAGAGTTCAGTTGAATCATTTCACATCGTGATATACGTACAATTTATAACTATAACATTCGTTGCAAACGATGCATAAGACAATAGGACACGAAAGAGAGATGGGGGGGGGGGGCGAGCCACGCGACTCCAGGTCTGGAGCTAACAAGTAATCTCGACTTCATCTTTTTCCACTCTTACGAACCGAAATACGTACAACCAACACTGCCGGAGCATTCGGTGTGTCGCGCCTTCCGATCCTTGTCGTTCTTCTTCCCATTCACTATCTTACTTTATACTTTACTATCTTACTTAGAATTCATTATTGCCTTGCCTTTTAATTGGGTTTCTATTTCGATTCCGGTATGGATCATACAGATATTAAGGGATGCGAGTAGTAAGGATCTGATAAGTGGTAATGCTAATAAAATAAGTCCTGAGCAGCCAGTTTCATTGAATCCGAATCGGAGTTATATGCTGGTAACGTCGCAATTCGAAAATGAAGCATTTAGCATTCGTTCGACTGTAATCGCTTGTGTTACGCTGATATCATTGTATACTGCACTACAGTAGTCGATGTAAGGTAAAATCAGTTAGGAAACCAGATTTTTTCGAGTGTCATGAGGTAACACAGCACGATTTTTGCGAAGTTGACGTAACATGGAAAAGATAATCATAAAGAAGGTCTTTTTAAGCGATCTGAAGAAAGATCATTTTAGGACGTCCGGTATATGACCTTTTCAAGAGGTCTCTTTGACGAAGGTCATAAATAAGACTTCTTACAGAGATCTTATGCCTAAAATCATAACTTAGACCTCTTCAAAAGCTCTTTTTTCTAAAACTAAAAACCAAGATTTAATTTTTTTAAATTATCATATAAGCAAGATCTCCTAAAGAGCGTTTTTTGGCGAAGACCTTCTTTTTGATGTTTTTTAGAGTTACTTGCTGTATGGGTTCTTTTATAAAATAACTTTACTCTACAATGCGAGAACGATATAATAAATAAACAAAATATGCCATTATCATTGAATTCAAAATGCTTTTTAGATATAAGAAGATAAACTATTACAGGTATTACATTTAAATTCATAATTCATTGAAAGTTTGTGGAGATAATAAAAAAAATTAAAATTGAATGACTTAATGCGGTGGATTCAGTTGATCATGATGTTTTTTTTTCGATCCAGGTGACATATTATTCACTGACAACTCGGTTCGCCCCCCCCCCCCCCGTCTATTCTCAATTTTTCTGGTCAATTATTGATTTTAGGCTTAAAAAATTATAGGTTGGACATTTACCTTTAAATGCTAAATTGGCCACTGCTTAACAGCGCAATCAATTGGTCGCGTATTAGGAAACTGTGCGATTCCTATAGACCATCCAAACAGAGCATCGTCGACGAAGAAATTACGAACTTATATGGTATATGGGATAAAATTTGTCAACCGTGACACCGGCCTGACCAAAATTCATGAGTATAGAAAAAATTGAACTTGGGCTTAAAATGTATATGTCTACTTTGGAATTCTGTGTACGATATATGAAAATTCAAAATGGCGGATGCAGTTTCAGCGCTAAGAATTTACAAAGTTCACGAAAAGAAATATTAATTATGTAAAAAACGAATTATGACCCAGAAAAAAATCTGTTTCGCATATATTTTGCACATAGTGCTGTAGTTATAATGTCGGTTACGTTACATTTCAAAATTTCAAAATGGAGGATCCAATATGGCGGCTGAAAAATATAATTCTAAATTTTACATTGAAAAAAATATGGCCTTATTTCTACGTCAAAATATAAATTCAAATGTTCTCTTACAATTTTTTGAAAAAACATATCCTTTTCGGAAAAAATTCAGTTGCTTTAAAATTCAAATTGAGCAGAAAAGAAATGAATATAAACATTATTTTGAAAAGACTTGAATTCCATACGTCGAAATTTTGAATGTGAAAATAACGTCTTGAAATCGCTGGATTAAAAGTAGGAGTCAGATTTCCAGAATTCAATGATGTGGGTCCAATATGGCAGATGAGTAATCTAAAATTTAATTTTAAAAATAAGAAAAATATGGTGGCATTCTACAAAAAATGTGAATACAAACGGCCTGTTGCAAATTGGTAAAATAATTCATTGTTAAAGAAAACTGTATCCTGCATTCCTTATCTTCTATTTTTTTTTTTTTTTTTTTTTTTTTTAATATTTTTGAAACTATGTAAATAATTCCCCGGTAAATAACTCAGAATTAATAAATATAATTTGGAATGAGTGTTAATAATTTTAACCAATTGTTATCGCTATATTTTTATTATTGCAAGATTTTTAATTAAGGATCTAATAGATATGCATTGAGCTAAATAATAAATTTACATTACTTCCACTTAGTGCATATATATATGATTATTTTAAATCACCTTCATTATTTTCTTACGTCGTCAGTTTGCATGGTTTTATATTCTGTTTATAATTGTTTGTAAAATTGAAATATTAAAGAGATATTAATTATTTCAAAACACTCGTGAAGATCAGATTTGCAATAAAAAAACATGTAATGTTTTGAAACTCAATTTATTAAAAAAACATTACATTTAATTTATTCAATATATGACGGCAAGGCGTTATATATATATATATTATAAATTATTAGGAATTGAATCGAGTAATCGTGTTGAGATATTTGCTGACAGTTTTTCAATATTTCGTGATATTTTTTTTTTTTTACCTTTTTTTAATATATCAGTTTAATTTTATCAGCCTAACCTAATAAATAATAAATCCTGTATAATATATCGAAAAAAATGATGAAATATAAATTAAAAAATAGTTGTAGATATAAATTTAAGCTCGTCATCAATGATCGAAATTTGCAAATTGTTTGTTGTTACGTATAGCATAATTTATAATAATATAATATATAATAAATAATTATTTAAACAAAAATTTCAATTCGTACACTAACAAATTTCTGATATTATGTGGCATTCACCATTGATTCTAGCTTTCTTCTAAGTGTTTTCTTTGTTTCGTGACTGTGCCTCCCATATATACTTTATTATAAGAGAAAAAGTTTAAATCTATTTTTTCGTTCTCACGAAAAATATATTTGGGTGTACATTTACATTATTTGTGACAAAATTAAAAAACAAAAAAAAAAACAAAAAAAAATAACTGATATGCTCTCGATAACTATCCGAGCTATCATGTTTCTAAAACCGCGTACCTACATATCTGAAGCTCACTGTTGCAGCTGCAAGGTCAATCGTGGTTTTAGAAATATGATATTTTGGAAAGTTTATGAATCATGCATGACATTTTTCAACTAAAGACGGGCAACTATTACCGTTAACAAATTTTTAGTGTATTATATATATACATAATCTCATTATTTTAATTATACAAGCAAAATTTTAAATTTCAACTAATATTTGGACTATATTATTTCATAGCCTTGATGCGATATATATATAAATATATATATATATATATTTACGGGAGAATTAATATTTAAAAAAATAATTTTACATTACTGGGCACGTCTAGTTATACCAAAATCATATTTATTTGCATATATATATGAAATAATCAAATGCTAAACTCATAAAAAGATATCGCCATTTACTGTAGTCAAAGAGACGGATTAGTTTGTATTATATGCCACTGTTCTGTAAATCACCTCCGGAAATGCAAAGTCTGCGAATCGTCATCTCGCCGGAACAATTCGCGATAAGCGCGACACGCACGAAGCAAAGTATCGCTTTCTTTTGCTAATCTGAGTTTGCCAGCAGGTAACTCCTGAGTGAATGTGCGAACTATATGCTCCTTATTCACCTGCGGAGGAGGTTTGTCAGACATGGCGCTTTTCGAGATAAGCAGTCGCTATGCGATAAAGGCGCTGTAAAACGCAATGCGAGGGTTCAACATACATACACCTTCTTGTACGGTTTTCCACTTGCAGGTTTGATTATTAGAATTCTTTATAAATTCAAAAAAGTATGACATACAGTTAAATTGTTGATGTAATCTGTTTTAATGTATGGCTCGTAAGCTTGTATTAATAATGTAATTAAATATGTAAAGTGCATCATTCAAAATAATCAAATTTTAATAAATTTGAAGAGGACCATTATTGTATAAGAAACATAATCCTGTCATAGATTAGATTTAGGTTTAGATTAGGTTAAGTGGAGCTGGTCAATGTAAACATATTCGCCTTGATACTTTGTCTGGGAATCGAACTTTTGTGTCATGCACCTGGAGCTGTGAGACCCCTAAATGATGTCAATTTTGAATTTCTTGTAGAACTTAAAAATGCGAGAATGCTAGCATATACAAGAGATCATCGACCACAATCGTCCACAATAAGAGGGATAGGACCCCACCTTGGGGGTAACCTTTGATTGATTTGATTTTGATCTTCGATCTGCCGCAGTTCTCTTCCTCGGGAAAATAGGCCGAGGCTATGACCACTTCGCGGTTTCCGATTTTGGCTATAGCTACTACTAGGTACCTGGATATAAATTCTGGAAGTGGGAAGATCCAAGATTCCTGTATTGTATATAATAACTAATAACACCTATTTGGTTAGACTCACTTAACGCGCTCGCGATTGTTAGAAATTCTTGACACAAATCTCAAATTTTGCCGATCAGTAACTTTTCCCAATTGAAGTACATTATATTCTTGAACAGGAACGCCATCAATTGAGTCCATAACTATGGCTTGCTCTCTCGTATAGTTGCTTGCTGCATGATACGTGAGTAGGAAACTTTAGGTGAGGTTACACTAGTTGGTTGTGTCATTTTTCGGAGAACTAGATATGCAAGGGTTTCTTGTTATCAGAAACACTTGCTGTTCTCGCAAGAACAAAGAAAAGAACACATCTACACAAAATAACACTGAAATTATGGAGAAAGAATACAGTAACAGCGCAAAACGTAAACACTCGCGGGTCTCAGATCTAAACTTATTAACACTAATCCCGTCTAGGACTACACCATATAATATACGAAACTTCAGAAACATATATGAAACTAGAGGCACAAACAGCTACTCGTTTTCTCGGGGAGGGGCCGGGGGGGGGGGGGGGGGGGGCAAAAAAAATTTTCGCAAGTTTTTAGGGGGTT
>JAPYZR010002986.1:0-15295 GCA_030522945.1 Trichopria nigra
AAAAAAAAAAAAAAAAAAAAAAAAAAAAAAAAAAAAAAAAAAAAAAAAAAAAAAAAAAAAAAAAAAAAAAAAAAAAAAAAAAAAAAAAATTATGGCGCAATCAATAAAATGTTAATTGAAGAAGAGAAAAAAGTTATACGTTTTATGATTTTACTTTGTTGCAAACCTATACTTTTTTTTGTATAATTGATATTAAAAATGTTTAATTTTCAAATAAATTTTTTTGCCTCGGGTAATGCCATTTACATGTTATCTGCACGTATTGCATATTTATCATCTCACCATTATTGGCTAACTTTTTTAAGCTACACTTCAACTACACGATATGTGTCATTAATTATAAAATGAATGAATGAACAAATGAATATCTTACATATTACTCAATTACAATCTGTATTATTTATGAAGGAATATATTTAATTTTTCTTTAGCAATTGCAATTACATTTTCCAGACATTTTAGGATATACATTTCTTTTCAGTCGTCAATGGTAAAAACTCTTTCTTATTTTATCGATTACTGTTTGTATCAACTAATTATATCATATTTTTTCTTTGTTTTGCACTTATTTAATTGTATTCGCATTTCAAATGTGATATGATTATTTTCACCAATATCAAACTTCACTGCGTGGCTATTGAATAAACGCAAAGTTACGCGAATAGCGTGAGTAAAGAAGGTTTTCCTACACTTCATTGGAAAAAGGTATTCTTGGGGCAACCATACTACCATTCTCCTGGTTGACACGACCATTTCTATGGTTGATGTATCAATAGAATAGTTGCTCCAAACCGATTAGTTTTTTTCGGCGTAGTAGACTATAAAGAACTTTATACTGTAATGTGTAACTTGATAAAATTAAAATTTTTCAATATTATGCACAACTTCTTTACCAATATTATATCGTATAAATTTCGTTTAGTAACAGAATATTTATAATTATATATTATTAAGTAATTATTTTTTTACTTTTTTAGTATAATTTTTTGCTTCTAATTTATATATATAAATAATATATAGTAGTGTTTGTTTTTATTTTTAATGATTATTTATTAAACATTTTTCAATCTATTAAAATATTAATGGAAATATAGTAGATAATAAATATTAGATCACATAGTTGTTTTATTAATGACAATAATGTAATTGTTCCTTTCGTATTAATCCCCTGAAATTTAGTAGTTGCAACAGTCACGAAGAAGCTAAAAATAAAGTGCTTTCTTAGCGTCAGGCGGTCCCTTTGCGTACATGGTGAGACTATATGTATACACAAAGGAAAAAGGAGAATAGTAAGTTTTCCCCTGCAGACCTTTCCGTCTGCACTTGAATAATGATATAAAAAAATATCAAAAAATTAGGGTAATAACATATAGTCAACAATAATTTCACAACTCATTCTATCATAATGGATATCCGATTTAGTAATTAAACTAATGATTATTTGAAAACTATTTAAATCCAATGAAGATTGATTGAAAAAAAACTAAAGAATGTTGTGAGACGTATTGAGAACGCGACAGAAAATAGAAAAACAAAGAACATGTTAAATATTTATAATACTGTTAATAATATAAAATAATATAAAAATTGTTACCCAACATTTTTAAGTCATAATTGTTGAAATGATTTATAACAATTTTGTCTGAAATTTGACAAAAAGTTAAAATTTGATGAAAAAAATACAGACAAATTTCAATAAAACAAAATTTCCTGTTATTGAAAATGCGTTTCTCGCATACAGTCGTGAGTGAATCAAACCACTGTAAATGTTCACATATGAATGTACACTGCCTATATATAGACGCGGACCATACATAAATTTCCTCCATAGATGGGAGGTGCTAAAGAAATACTAAAACGGTTTTAGAATGAAATACATACATACATATATATATATATACATATAAAACTCATTAGAAAATGCAAGTATAACGGAAATCAAAATTTGAAAAAAGTATAGGAAATAAAAGCTACAACATTTTTTAAAAATTGGAAAAATTTGTGAAATCCTATATGTATAAATTAAATAATTCGAAAAGTTGTTAAATGCAATTAAAAATACCGGAAATAACAAAAAAAATAAAATAAAGAAATGTATATATCGATGAAACCTTAAGAAAGTTGACAAACACAAGTAAACGAATGAAGAGAAATCTTTTATAAAAGTGTCCAAAGTAGATGGAAACTGGATTTTCAATTTAATGAATAATTAATTAATAATTAATTAAAATAAAAACAAAACCGATATGTATTAAAAAGAAAGTTTCAAAATTAGCAAGAACTTTGGGAAAAATGACAAAAATTTGCCAAATAAGTGAGAAAACATGAACAAAACGTAGCAATGAAAGACAGAATTTTATCTTAACCTCATTTTCGCGTTTATATTTGTGAGATACGAAACAAAATCAATTGCTCGTGAATTCTCGAATTAAGCTATACTGAATAATTTAAAAACTTTAATTGCTATATTCGTCGGGGCAACACTAATCAAATTACCCGACTATTTTAGTCAAACGGCATTAATAATTGCACACGTAAAAGCATCATTGATGTTATTTCATATTTAATGGAATTATATCCGAGATTATATTCCAGACAGATAAGATCTGAATACTAAAAATTAAATTGATTGGGATACAATCACGCAAAATTGTTATGATATTAGAATGAAAAACAATAAATTATTACTTTGACTGAAATTCCAGTCTCTCCGAAATGTTGCTGCCTGAAAATATTAAACTATATACAAATTTTAAAACAAATAAATAAATTATTTCAATCAATTAACGTTTATAAACAATACCCATAAAATGTATCAAATTTTTAAACTTTGAAAGAATATTTCATACGATGAATTATGTAACAATTGCGTAACTATAATGTAACATTTACGTAACAAGTAACATAATATTTATGTAAATGGAACGTAACTGCGTTACTTTGAACGTTTGCAGGGAAGTATAACTTAATAAGAACCAATAAATTGGTGAATTTATTGAATTTATTTACCTGACATAATTGTGTTTGTCAAAATAACTAAAAATGTATAAATACAACACAATGCTCACGTATAAAAATGCACACTAGTACGATTCTGAATGATCGCACGCGCGGAAATGAGAAATAGATCGCGATACGATCGTTTAAACTTTGAACTCAAAACGATTGTTATTCCTAGAAGTTTTGCTTCTATATTTATCGAAACCAGCGAATGAATGTATCGCTGTACCTGCGCTTTTCGGAATGTAAATTATAAACGGTACATTTGCATGCAAGTGGTATAAATGATATATATAGTTGTGAGAAATGAATCCGCCTTACCTCGACTTATTTATTCCCTACGGGTTTCATCTGGCAGAGGAACGAAATTCAATTTGAATTTTAAAAATGACAGTTTTCAAAATTTAAGAAGAAGATCGTTTATTCCTTTTGTAATCTTTCTATATAGAACAGAAATAATGTGTTGTATATGAAACAAACTTTATTATATATATATATTGATTTTTTTTTTCAATTCAGTGGTCGGTTAAAAATAGAAAAAGTAAATTAAAACGGAAATATAAAATTGAGTTTAGGCCTTATATTTAGTGGATGTAGTTATTTTTTATATACAAAGTTTCAATCATTACAAAATTTCAGTTATTTATGAATTGATATTCAATAATCAATTGACGATCATACATTCGCGAACACCTAGACTAAATAATGTCGCATCGAAAATTGTAATTTGATTCGTACACTTCATTAATTTCTGATGATTGCATCATTTCAATTTCATTATTTTTCACATTTTTCCTTGTTTTTACGACTTACGAAATATCTTTTCTCACTAAAATGATTCATTACTCGGATCATTTTTCTTTATTTTCATTTATAAACTAGTTTCTCGTCTATTATTCTTATTAGATAATTTTTCGTTCGTTGATCAAGTGATTATAATATCACGATTCGTATCTTTCCTACGTGTTCAGACTGGTATAAAGGTCGGTGTCAAAAATTAAGCGCGACTTGAACGTAACGCAAGTATCATTGAAGTGTCCAATCACGTTTGGACATTTTTACACTTTGATTTTCGTCAGGGGTTTTTCCTTATACTTCCTATTTTTAATGTATATTTTATGCTGTAGTAATCCAAGCAAACAATTGTCGTTACTATTTCACTAAACTACATAAACAATTGATTTAAAATAAATTCGTCGAAGGAAAATTTCAATGGATTTTGAATGAATTCTAAACGAAAAAAAAACTCAACAAAAATTAGTTACATCTATTGTTTCAATAAAATCAATTCCCCATTATCAAAAATTCCTTTTACCCGCTGAATGTCGCTGAGGAAACAATAATTCTCCTTGATTTATTTGGCGCAGACTTTATATATGAACTGTATATCCGAGCACGTACAGACTCTTCTTACGTCATAATAAAGGAAGGAAGGCGTGAGGAAAAGCCAGCGAGAAAGTATTGTTCCAAATTTACGTAAACTTGACGAAGTATACGGGTGTCGCAAATATTCCAATAGATAAAATCTATTTTCTTTATATATTTCTGCAAATGCACCGACAACGGAGACAAAAATTATTGATGATTTTCATGAGTTACAGGAAAAGTTTCGATTTACTCACGGCGCGTGTCCGCTCCGGGAGCTGGTAATTACACTTTTGTAGTTTATGGTATTTGAATAGGAAATGGAGAAAGTTTTGATTGGAATATATTGTCTCCAATGTTATAATATCCGTTAATATCAAAAAGTCAAGGATTACTTCGAGGAAGGCTTAAGATTTATGATTTTTTCATAAACGTTCCGTCACAATGAAGTTCCGGTAACGTTTCTGAGACCGTAAATGTCGTACCTCAGAAACGTTTCAAATGTAACTTTTAAAAAAATGTAATTTAATTTATTTTATAAAAATTGATACAAAAATTGTTTCTCTTATTTGAAAGAATAAAAAAAGGGATTTTAGAATTAAATGTCGTATTTTAAACGTTTTCGAGGTAGGACAGTTAGGTTTCCGAAACGTTACTAAACTCCACAATGAATTAAAAATGATTTATTATAATAAATAAAATAATTTTTTAAAACGTATATTTTTAGAATGATTACGAAAATTCATGAAATATACCGTGTTCATTACTATTGACAAGTATAGACCCTATATTATCATTTTCCCTTCTATATACGTTCACCTATAATAAAAGTTTAGAAAATATAAAAACAATTACGATAATAATCGGCAACCACATTAAAAAGTAATGCAAATGCCGACAGAATTACAAATTAATGAATCAGATTGTAATTTCAATATCAAAATATATGTATATGTCTGTGTGAGAGTGCTTGTGTAGATCATCACATAAAAAGTTGATTCATTGCGTTTATTAATTAAATCCTAAATATGTATTTCGTGCGAATATATGAATTTCAGGAAATTTGCATACTTGTTGATATATGATTCGATTCAAAGTGCGATCACCATATGCATACATACATGAAAATATGACCTACTGCACAAATTAAAGAAACGAGGAAAACGTGATGTTTTTATACTGGCGGGAATCGACTTTTATATTAATAGACTTGTGTACTATAGTAAACATAATAATAAAAATGATATTAACAGATAATATACCCATCTTTTTATCGTAACATTTATTTTACTGTAAAAATAGTTACATGGAATTTTATAAAATTTACAAACTTTGAAAATGACCAATAGTTCGCTCAATGCATATATATATAGTGTTTACAATAAATATATATATTTACATATACATTTATGTACGTATAATTCTCAAAATGATTGTATGCCCCATCAGTGCAAGTAATTATAAATGATTTTTTTTAACACTGCGGGCGCATTTCTCCATTTCGCGCCCTAGGGATAAAATAAAACGTATTAAAACATATCGTGCGAAATATCGATCTCCAACGTGTTGTGATCGCAACTTCGATATCGATACAATTACGCCCTTGATACATAATACACCACTACTATATTCGTGACAAAATAATAATAAAGGTGAGCAAACCACCCGAAAACGGAATCGAATTCGTTGCCATCTATGACTTTCGAGATGAAAGGAGAACATTATTTACCAAGAACCGACCCTCTGACCCCATTATTTACCTTTACTATCGCGGACGCGAATGGAAGTTTTTTACGTTATATATTTTATGTTTCCCCATTCACGCATTTCTCTCTACAAATTCAGTCTTTCCGCCGTTATTCATATATATATATATATATATATATATATATTTATAGTATTTCTTTTTGTATACTTTTTCTTAACTCTGTCTATACATTTATCGACTTACTATCATCGAAAGCTTTTCATAAATTTGAAAATTATTAATTCCTTTAGTGATTTTCACGTGACTTCTTAATGGAGTACTATATATATATAATATGAATTTAGATTTTCCTAAAATTCATTAATCGTGAGAAACAAAATTAATGATATGCCCAACGTGAATTTTGATTGAATCATTTTATAGAATTCTCTTCAGATCTTTCTCGAAGTTTATCCATACATAACAAAAAACAAAAGATAATGTTTTGGGAAGCATTCACAATTATCATCGAACTCAGGTTCAAGAAAAAAAAAAAAGTATAACTTGACTTTAATCGAGAGGCTTCTACTGTCTGCCCCGCTGCCCATTCATCAGATACGAGTAAACTAGCTGTCAGACATCTTAGTGATAAGAATTCATGCAGGTTCTCAGACTTGAGGCTGTTCTTATAACAAACACGTCTAATCTTCGGGACTTTGCCTTCATGCTTCTTTGTCATCGGTGTCAAGGACGTACTTTTAAAAAAAGTTGAGCGATAGAAAAGACTTACGGGAAATAGAAAACTCTCCAACTTCGAAAAAAAAACTTTCTATATAGAAAAATCAAGAATTCATTGTACAATTTTTCTTTTTTCGTTTTTGGACTTTTGAAAGGATTATTTTCAGTTAATCATTAAATGAGAATTATCCCTTGTCAGGTAATAGTGACTATTAAAAATCTTTACAATCACTCTCATATATTTAATAATTCAGTTTTAATGTATTGAAAAATTTTTAAAACGTTTCCTACATTTAAATGAATGACATACAAAGTTCTAGCCTAACCAGGATTACAATAAAATACACCAATTTCATTTTCAAGCCAATCGTCCATTTTCGTATTATTTGTACTCATATGATGGCATATATTTGCATGGAATGTCTTGAACGCATTGCTAAAATTTCATTGGAAACATTCCAAATTATATATCCTTCTATTTTTGATCAGATTTTTTGACGAATTTTAATTCGACTTTGAGTTGTTGAAATGCTACGTTTTTATCTTCACCTTAAGAAAATATAACACGAATAGGGTATATATCATTGTAAACGTTTTAAAATATTAGAAACAATTGAATCTACACGAAAAAATTATACATTCATGAAAAAAGGTATTGTTGCTCTAAAAGTCTCTGTACTAATAACAAGAAACAGTGAAATTACTGTTTACATAACAATGTGAAATTAGGAAAAGAATATATATATATATATATAATAACGAAACTAATTAACGACGTCAGTGCCCGGTCAACCACACAATGTAACAATTATGTAGCATTAATGAAACATTTACGTTAGAAATAGCCGTGATATATTAGTTACATAATTGATATACTGACACTGAAAAAAAAGGAAAAAATGTGAAAAATGCATACAATATGTATAAATTGATAAACAGTATCAAGGAATGTAAATAATAAATAAACACGTATAAAAATAAATAAATGAAAATTCGTCTGCTGTAACTTTATTATGATGCGATGGGAAAGCACTGTAAATCATAACATCACTAATCCTGTCCAATTAGCTGATTTTAGCTGTTAAAGTTCAAAGTTGAACGTATAATGAATATTCATGCATAACGGAAAATCTGTTGCAAGCTTAGTTTATATATATATATATATCTTACTTAATACGAACGTAAATGTTTGCCGTAATATCGCAATTAAAAATACATGATTATTGTTCATTTATATGCTTTAAAAACAAAAATATACCTCTCCATTTTATCTAATTATTAACGATTTAAAGTTGAACCAATAAGTATCATTCGCACATTACTAGAAGTGGTCCGTTTTTCAAAATTTCAAATATACTTGGTTAAAAAGATCGTCAAAATAGAGCAAATGAATTTTCGATTTACTTTCCAAATACTCTTTTATAGTAATTATATGTAAAAGAAGAAATGTGCAAATTAAATATGTTTTTTTTCTGGTAACCTTCAAATCCATAACATTGATAGACAATGATAGAAAATGTTTGTCTGTCAGTATTTCTTTGTATATGTCAAATATATTTATCGGGAAATATGTGACTTTAACATGTTTGTTATTAAAACATAAACATACACAAATAGTATAGTATAGGTCCATTATTTTGAAATTTGCTTCAATATCGTTATAATGTTACACGATTTGTCTACGTATATATGTATACATAAGAGTACATAAATGAATAAATCGCATTATATCCGCATATTTCGAACAATAAATGATGTGTATCTTCATTTAAAAAACATTGAAAATAAAACGCATTTATATTTTACTTAAGGTACACATATGTTTATTATAATTGCATTGAATTCCGCTCTTTTTGGTAAAAGTGATGGTCTGAAATGTCATTCCTTTTAAAATGTAACCCAATTGGATTTATTTTTAATCTATTAGAACATGATACAAGGAATAGTGCACTTTAGTACGAAAAAGAACCTCAAATTTTCCGCACGAAGATCAAAGAAAATATTGCACTTATACATTTTTTCGGATAAATTTCATGAAGATTGATGACTAGTTTTAATGGATCCTGGGTTTGGGATGAACCTGACCTACTTCAAGTTAAACACATTTTTTTTAGGAAATTCATCAGTTATTAACGTTTAAATTTCTCATACTTGAGTGAGATTTCACTTTTTCGAATTTCATTTATTTCACTTTAATTAAATGAATTACTGAATTTCGTTTAATTCACTTTTAAAGAACTCTTGAAACAATGACACTTCACTCTTCGAATAAAAATGGTTCAAATTTCTCTTCCAAAAAAAGTATCATTTTTTAAACGACTTTATGATTTTACGATTGTCCGACTACAGCAATTTATTATAAACTTAATAAAATAAATTTATCAACAGTACAATTTTAAAAATGTGTCAAATGTGCCTTTGATCGAAGTATAACAAAGCATAAAAGCCATAAAAGCAACACGTGAAAAAGTAAATACTCTCAATTTAAAGAGAAATCTTATTGCGTATACCGAGAGCTGCTAAAATATCCAATAAATGAGATTGCATTGAGAATGAAAATTTTGCATGCAATTTCACGCCCAATCACATTCATTTTAAAAAATGCACTTTCTATTTCTTATATCTTTATACATATATATGTACATTGTTGTAATCCACGTGGACAATAAGTTCGCATTAAAATAATCGTATGCGACACATTAAATCATCGAAAAAAGCAATAGTATTTTTCGTAACTAGGGCGCAAAATCCCATTTTGCACCCCAGATACCTATTTGCAAAATCGTATTTTGTGCCCCGAAAACGAAGCGCAAAAGTAGATTTAAATCATATCGATTTAATCGATGGTTTAGTCATTTGGCTTTCATCTAATTTCAAATTTATCTTAGTGATACATTCTCTATCAGCACTTTGCATTGTAAAGCGTTAAAAAATACGAGATCATATATACATACACTGTTTATTTTGTCATTATTTCGTCATAAATGAAGCACGAGTAATTCATCAACATATCGTCATTAAACGTATAAGCTTTTGTAATTTAATGTCAAGTATAATGCTGATTGTCTAGAAAAAGTGCACAATTGCACCTATGATATATATATATGTTTACAATAAGATATCGTGGACTTTTGCAAAAACTTTCTTCGAAATAAATTCGCCAGTGAAGCAATGAAACGAGGTGAAACTAAAAACACCCTCGGAGATCCTTCCAGAATGTCGAGACAAGTTTTTATGAAATCATCCACAAGTTTCGCGCGGAGACGGACTCGAGTGCAATTCGCCCTATTATTCAAGTGCCCGCAAGGGGGTGCCTAATTAGTGCAGAACTTGCGATTGCTTGTGAGAAAGAGATTTCTCGAGTTCTGTTTGTCCCTGCACTCCAGTCTTTCTCTCGAGTCTATTCTGTCCTGTATGTAGTTGTTTCAGCGTTCGTGAAATCTGACAATTTTCACTCCAACAAACTTTTTGTCCTATCTATACCGTAGTTTCGAGAGATTGAGCAACGCTGATTCAGCAACAATTGACGCGCTTTTATTTTTCGACGCTTTTTTAATCCCTACAATAACTCTTTGTTTTCTCCATTTCAGGACCAGTGGCGCAGGAGGAGGAGGAGGACGAGAAGGAGTTGGGTGCATTTCGCCATTCGAATCAAAATTTCAACTCGATTCGAGAAGGAGGATATTTCCCAGGACACCGGAGGATCGGGTGCAATTACGATTCAATTTCCTGTACCGAATGTAACTAGACTCGAACATGGCAAAAAGCTCCGCGGACTACGTAGAGGCCATCGAGGGTGGCATTGCGCCAACGCAGGTACACATATTCGATTTCCGGGATTGCGTTGAATATGATTACAAAGGCGTGGTGAACTCATCATTGTCATAGCCTGGAAATGTATTTGATTTATACGAGCAATACTGTCTGCAATTTCGTTTCACCTTGTACATCCCTTTCCTTCGAGAGCTTTTATGCGCTTTCGATTTTACTTTTGTTATTTTAATATTTATACTTACTATTGTTATTTTTTATTTTTATTTCCCTATTTTTTTATTATGTTAGAACATTTTTATCTGGTTGAACTGTGTGTACTGATAAGTAAACAATTCTAAGTGGAAGTCCTTTATGGTCTAAAAATATATCTTAAAGTAATGTAAAGGATATCCGGTACGTGCTTACTACGACTTCAATTCGAGAGTATAGAGAAAACAAAATCTGTTTATATTTAAAAAGTATACAATTTTTCACTCTTCTAAGTCAGAAATAAGGAAAACTTAGAATTACAAATAAACAGAATTAAAACGATTCAATCAGAATTCGATCGTTCATTCCTGAATCCAATTTCTTGACGCGTGTGAATCATTTCCTTTTGAATTTTCGATAAAAGAATAACACTATATGAATTTTGAATTTCTTTGGGTCTTTAATAAATTTTGAGGTTAGGATCAATAAATTTAAAGAATTAATAAAAGTATTCAATATTGTTTTCTCGAATCATTTTTAAATCCTTTTCTTTTCTTCAAAGTCGAGGAATTGGATTCAGAAAAATTAAAAGAATTCAAGATTTTAATTCTTCTATCCTTTTTCAATTGACGGGCCTTCAATACTTTTATTGATATAAACATATTAAAACTTATTCAGTCATTTTTTCTATGAATTGAGGGTTTTAATAAAAAATATACAATTCAAAATTTACCAAATTAGAATTTTGAAAATTCTAAGACCCACAATAATTCGGGACAACAAGTATAATTACAAGAGCTTTCAAGTCGACGCTTTATCATTTTAAAGTCAATTAATTGATTTGGCAGTTAATTATAATAGCTGTCAAATTTTCTGCAACATTAAAATCATTCATTTTTGTTTAAAGTATAAACAAGGGTTACAGATGTCATTGAAGTTTCAAAACGGTTTTTTACGTAAATGCGTAATTATACATTCATTTACATCAAACATAAATATTTGTACGATAAAAAGCTCATCACGTGCAATGTGCTTTTCGAGGAATACAATATATATTTTAAGTGTTATACGCCGATTTATAAGAAGCTCTCCCATAACCTATAAAGTGCAGACATTTCAGAAATGCTTGTAAGGTATTTTCCGCAAACTTTATAAATAATATTAGAACTATCTGATTTTGGTGAAATGTCAGACCTCATTTTTCTTGTCTCCGTCATGAAATGGATCATATTTCATCGAGCAATAACTTATCATTTTTTTTTTGGTAAAACATTAAATAGCACTTTAAGCATATTATACATATAAGTATTTCTTCGGATATAATATAAGAGAAACTGTTTGCTGTTATTTTAAAAAAGCTCATTCATAACCTACAAATTGCATTTAAATGATTCATTCACTGCTTTTAATAAATCACATACTTAAAATTACATCAATCTCTGAAAACTGCAGAATAAATTATGTTTTTTTTTACGTTTATTGTGGTTTGATAAGACCAAGAAAAGATTCAGAAGTGCTTTTTTCCCTGTAAGTATTTATTTTTAACGTAATTGAAAGTAAATGTTCAATTCTTCAATGCCATGAATTTTACTGTTTAAATATTCATTGTCAGAAATTTGCAAGTATTCTCTTTCCATTTATGTATTCATGTCACAGATTTATACATTCGATATATTTTACACAAATATACGCTTCAACAATTTACAAAAAAAAAAAAGGAAAAAATGTATAAATTATAGATTTATTCGCCGTGAATATATAACACAAAAATAAATCCATGGAATTCACAATTTTAAGAGTTTGACGTAAAAAGAAATGTATAATCTAAATATTGCTCCATTCGTCAAACTTTTATTTGATTTATTTTTCAAAATGAAATAACAAATAAAATTATATTTATGCATGTTTCGCTTTAACTTGTGAAATAACCGAGGTGATCCTCGTAAAAAAATTTCTGACGGAATGCAAAATAGTGCACTGTTAAAATAAGTATAAAATGGAAGTAAACTCTAAACAATTATAATTATAAATTACTGTGTTGAGTTTTTAACGTTATAATTGTATCAAACAATAAAATTTTTCTCAGTGATTTCATTGTTGGTTTTTTGTTTCCAAATTATTTTGGACATACAAACCTGTCGAAAAATCAGGATTTCAATAAGTGATACAGTTATAATTGTAGCGAAAAAAAAAAATTAAATAAAGAGATTTATATTTTCAATGTGCTAGAAAATATATGTTAGTCATTGTGTTGTATGTAAATTATGCAATGTTTACAATAATATCAAATTATTTTACTAAAAAATTTTCGAACAACCTTCAAATCTATTAATAGCATTAAAACATATTCGACAGAATATTATTATTTCTTTTATCCTTATTATTGTTTTTATTTACTGTTTCAATGTTAAGCATAGGCCAGGATTTTAAAGGACATCGATCGATTTGGGATTTTTGTTTCGACGCGATTCATATTTTTCAACCCTACAGTTGACATTTGTAAACAAATGTCTCGTGTACGCTGAATGACTGTGTTTAAATCATATCAAAATATTATAAATTATACTGAGAATTTGCTTGTGATTGTCAAGAGATAATAGGGGCTTTGTACGGGACTAAGTGCTTAAAAGCTCTCGGTGAAATTCTTGCTCCAAAATAGTTCATCGCGTCTAATAAATCCTTTGTTTCGTTGATACTCCCTCTAAATTTCTTGGAGTGGTAATTTAGCCATTTTTTTTTAAACGAGTCTTATATATTATAGCATATAATTATAAAATATATATAATAAAACAAAGAATTATGAGTTAATTCTTCGCTCGTCTTCAGTCAGGTGGAAATTTCACTCGTTTCAGATTGATACTTCACTTTTATCAGAATAAATCGGAGAATTGACACTCCAGCCAGAGTTAAGTAAGTAACTGCAGAAATAATGAATAGGAAATTTGTTACTCCTTCCAGAGTGAAAATTGACTCTAAATGAAGTAAACAGTTATTCACTTTCTGAAAATCGTATTTCAATTTTAATGCTAAGAAATTTAGAGAGGATAAATATGATTATTAGACAGGAATTTACGTACATATCGAATGATTCACGTGTACATCATTTCAAATGCCATTATTCAACAACGAAGTAGATTTTTAAAACTGAAATGCGTACTTGTATGTTCTTCTCGCAGAATGCGAACAGAATAACATCGTTTCCATGGAACGGAGAACTCTATACGTTATATATACATATTAATCAACTGAAATTCCAGAAATGTATTCGAAGATAATTATTTATCTGCATAGAATACACGATAATCGGTAACTTACCAGTTAGTAGCAAGTTAAATTAAATTTAAAAAAAACAGAAAAGTATGAATTTCACGTCACGTTTATTTTTTCCCATTTCCCTTTTCATCATTTTCTTTGTCTTAAAAAAATCACGTGGATTCATTTCTTTTTCAAAATGAAAGTTTTTGAAGGCGAAGAGTTGAATTTAGGGTGTTAATTGAAAAGTTTCGGTTCGTGAAAATTTGCGACATGAGTTTCAAACCACTCATGGAACTGCGACGACATACAGTGTCTGCGACCTATACAACCCAGTGCTTATATCCTTATCGCGTTCGCGAGCCTTAATCTCTATACTCATACATATATGTGTAATCTTGAATGAATAACACTAAGATTTCAAAACTTTCAGCAGTTTAGCTTAAGTTATAAGCGTACAAAAATAAGGATTCTCATCCTTAGAAATGTCTTAAAATTAAGAAATGATCAGTTTGACATGTACACATGTAGATCAATTTCTGTAATAGTTGATATCCTTGAATAAATCATTAGGGGAAATATTCATTTGAATTTATTCTTGAACCTATAGTATCCTACGTTTTATTTAAACTTGCAAGAACAATCGTATTTTTAACAATAGTATATATATATATATATATATCTTATTTGAATCTGTTTTAAAAAAACTCACGAATACCGTGGCTTTTATCTGTAACACCCGGTACATTATAATTACTATGTTTTAACGTCTACTTTGTATCTATTGTTGCAGGCTGTACAGACAAATATTTACAAGAGAAGATGGCTCATATTAGCGATCTTCGTACTCTACAGTGCGAGCAATGCGATGCAATGGACGCAGTATACGATCATTTCCAATATAGTGCAATCGTATTACGATGTATCGTTAGATTTAATCAACATGACCAGCATGATTTACATGATCACGTATATTCCTTTCATCTTCCCAGCTAGTTACTTCCTTGACCGATTTGTAAGTATAAAATTATTAATTTTATTCTATATTTCTATTTCTAATGACATATCTTATATATACTATAAGCATAAAGCAAGTATCAGCGCAGACCTGGACGCATTACATTTCCATTGTTTACCGTACTAGAAATTTGAACGAGCGCTCCGCGCGCGCTTCTACATTTTCTATATTCTCTATAGTTGATTCATTTTTAAATAATAATAGGTCCTAGAGCTCGGCGAAAATCGAGAAAATTTTGCGCAGATCTTTAAGAATTACTATCAACCATCCAC
>JAPYZR010002987.1:0-44896 GCA_030522945.1 Trichopria nigra
AATGACCCTAACGAATTTTTTTTACGCCCTTTATAGAGGAGAAAATTTACGTTGAAAATTATTGGAAAAAAGTGTCCGTCCCGTCCTTAAAGGGTTAAGTTCACCCAGTCAAATTTTACAAGCGCAAAAATAGCATACTCATACTAATTTCATACAACAATATATATTCAAGTTCCGAATGGGCACTAATTTCCACCCGCCTATGCTTGATTCTACACAGGGCAAAATCCCTGGTAAAAAAGTGGATAGAATTGGAATCCGATTCTATACGATCCTATCTACTTTTTTACCAGAGATGTGACACTTTTTCGCTTACACCGGAAGTTTAAAATGGTTCAAAATATTCTTCTATTGCTTCCATATAGACAGAACTTTTCTAATACATGCGTGGACATGACCATGTCTAATACATGGTAAATCTAGCATTGCAGAAAACAGGTACTTTACGTATATCGAAATCTAAGTTTAATCATATAAATTGCTCTCCCAGATCAGTATGATAACGTTAGTAGACTATTTTGGACTCGTCGATTATTCAATACTTTATCTGATAAATTTACATATAATTTTTTTTTATTTACACGAACATCATTTATATACATAAAACAAATTTAAATTTTACTACTTAATAATGCATTGGCACTTTTCTACAATTACGTAACATAAAAGATACAATTTTGTTCATTATCTTAAAAAGCAATGTTTATTATTATCTATTGAGGATTGTATACAGCGTTAATCCATGTATACGGAATCACTTCCACGACCAGAATTCATTTGCACTAAAAGACATGAACTTAAGATGCTTCCGACTTTCAAAATGGCGGGCACAATATGGCCGATCGACAGTACAAAAAGTTACTTGATTTAAAGGAAATTAAATAATTATTGACCGGTACAATAAAAATGTGTCATTGGTGAAGTTAATGACCGTGTTGTTTTTATGTTTATATTTTTGATTAATTACACCGGTAAATAATTGTTTAATTTAATTCATATTGTATACTATAAATAAGAGAACATGCATTTTAATTTCTATTTATATATTACGTGTTATTTTGGAGTAGACATATGTTTCTATAGTTTTATCAAATTTTAAAAATCAACACATTTTTCTATTACAATGTAGAAAACATAAAAACCTTCCGAACCACCTATTTATATATATTTATACTATTTTGAAATTTTTTGAAGAGGACCACAATACATCACCGAAAATTTAATGTTATATATATATATACGTATAATTGTATATTTATTTAAAATCGTATGTGTAACGTACGTTGTCATCGGTGAAGTCAATAACCGTGTCGTGTTTAAGTTTTTATTTTTGATTAATTTAAAGGAAACTCGGTATTCAGGAGTTGTCGAAGTTGAATGCAGAAATTGAAAATATGATGAATAAAATATATAGTCGACATCAAAATGTTATGTGTATAACGAGACGTATTCTCAGCCGTATTATTACTAGTCGCCAGAAGCGATAATGCCCGTTTAAAGGGCTAACAATATTGTTTAAAATATAGTTTTTTTATTACACAATAAGGCTCAACATAAGAAAACTCGGAGATTGCTTGCAAAAAGATTTTCTACAGCCGCTCTGATGGGGAAAATGAGCAAAGCACAAGCATTTCATGTACTTCCCTGATATTAATTAAAATCTATGTAATATTCAACAGCATCGAAGCTAATTACGATTATGAATTTTATAGAAGGGGGGGGGGGGGGCACTTTACAGATAATCTTTTATTCGAGAAAATGAGCCCTTATTTGATAAAATTCCTTTTCGAAAAGTCGTAAATCGCCTTTGTTAAAGAAATATTTTCCAAACATTTTCCCAAAAATATCATGTTTAAATTCTTCAACAGTACAATCTGTAATGGAATTGCAATACTTAAATGCATGATTGCATATTTGCTCTAGACCACATTTGTAGATTAAGTTGTATATGAAATCCAATAAGGATCATGTGCATTAAGTAAAATGGCTCAATGTTTAGAATTCGACATTTAACCCGCCATTTTGAAGTTCTAGAATAGTTACCAACCTAGTCTAAAAACATGAAAAGTATAAATAAAATAAGGATTGAAACGTTTTTTCAAAATTCGGGATTTCGAAGGGTGATTCTATAAATCATATATAGTCCCCAAAAAACTGACGGTGACATTAGTTTATAATGAAAGGAAGATTATCCGAAATAAATTATTTTCTCTTACCAGTAACAAAAATAATTTTTATATATTAGACCAATTTCAACGATACTTTTTCGAATATTGTATTTGTTGTGTATATCACTCTTCCAACGCCCACATTTTGAAAAAACGATTCAGTCACTTTTTATTTATATTTTTATTATTGAACACCTCATCAGTGGGTAACCAATTTGCTTTTAAAACTCTATTAATCGTTTACAGTGATTATGAACTAATCTAATCTATACTAATTTGCTAAATAATGTATACTTATTGTGTGCGTATTGTATATATTGTATATATCAAGACAAGAATAGTTGAAAAGATTTAAGAAAAAGACATTGCGTGAAAATGTTTTAAATCCCAATTAATATTAGAGCAGTAGCAGGAACAAAAAGGTATTCCGCAATATTCTGCACCTTTACAAGATTATTAATTAGTTTTGCATATAAGAACAGTTATTACAAAGTGACATTTATGATGCAATACTAAGAAACAGAGCTAGATGGAATAGTGTTGACAGTTTCCGAATATTCTAAATACAAGATAATAAATTTATTGTTATTGGCCACCTATAAGTAGTTTTTAATTATTCTATTATATTTAATATATAAATTTGAGAGTATTTAAAATCTACTTCTAACGGACGAACGTACGATATTGTATAACATATTGATTAAAGATACTCACGCAAGTTTCTAAAAAGCCCTGATAGAGACACACAGAGAGAGAGAGACACAGCCCTTACCGAACACAAACATGTACTAACCGTAGTATAATGGGATTTATATGGGATTTATATGATCGTTTAATAATTTCGAGTGCCACCTATATATTAATTGACAATTCAATGAATAACTCGTATTTGATAATTCTCTTTAATAGATTTAACACTGTTAATTCATGGATTTTAACGTCATTTTATGAATATTATTCTGCGTTTTTTTATCGTGCTTTATAGATCTGTGATTACCTAATCATTTTTATCAACAAGTTTTTTCAAATCATATCTCATGTTTTCGTAAAATTAAATTTAAATATTATTTATCATACACACACACACACACACACAAAAAAGAAAATGTATATAATTGCATAAAACATTTTTGTAATGTCATACATATTTGTTCATTAAAGGAAGCAAATGCTTCATTTTGTTGCGTCATATCGCGTTTGTGTTTGTTTTACTAGTTTTCTTAGTACTACAATTTAATAATGAATTTAATAATTTTTATCAAATAAGAATTAAAGTACCCTGGTAAAAAAATTGACATGGCCTCGCGAGCTCCAGGCTTCTGGAGCCGTGGCCATGGCAAGATCACGTAAAATTTTCTACCAGGGTCACATAGTAAATTCATAAAATGATGTCACATGAAATACCATTTTTCTCCCATGGAAGAATATGACATCATCTATGTTTCTGTCCAATATTTTGGCTTCTATGTTAAAAGTAATAGTCAAGAAAAATGTCCATAAACTGGTCTTACTTTCTCTATAGGGTCTAATTATGTTTATTCCTGCATTATTTAAACGTTATTTTATTTGTAATGTTTTCAAACATGATTTTTAAGTATTATGCAAGATAGTTACTATAGTGAATTGTAGATTTTGAACAGTTTGCTTTTACCATAAAACCCTGCACATAAAGTATTTTATATATATAAATATATATGGATAATGTATATGTATATATGAAAAGCATACATTATTTTAGGCAAAGAACCTATAAAAAAATAAAAAATAAACGTATTGTAATTTTGTATTTTATTTTATTATGTTTGTCCGCCATTTTAGATCTGAATCTTATAAAATTTGTATTACGAAATTCATTCTTTGTGTATTATAAAAGACTATGTCAAACGTACTGACCGTGGGAGAAAAATAATTATTTTGGTTTTTAATATCATTCTTTTCATTGACATTGCATGGAGAGAAATTTTACCTTCAGAGTAACTTTTGACTCAATGTAGCAAGAATGATGTGCATATTGCAATTCTTGCGTGCTCTTAATTACACGTTATGTGTATATAAAGAAACATACAGTGTATATCGAATATTTATTAATTGTAGAAAATGAAATTTATTAACGCGTAGTATTTTTCAGTAAAATATTATGCTGAATATTGTGTACACATATGAATATAAAAGATTAAATGGATTTAAGAAAATTGATGGAAAGAACTTAAGTAGGGCCGGGGGGGGGGGGGGCATACGGTAGAGACCACCGAGGTAACATCGATAATAAAAAATTGAAAATGTGGATATTGGGCCCAGTAATGTTACACAATAAATATAATTCTTATATGAATAAAATTTTTAAATACTGAAAAAACATTTTTTCTTACACCTATACTTTACGATTAAAAAGTAAATAAAAAATTAAGAACCGTTTACTAATTGGTGGATTTTGACGTAATCGAGTAGGTATTTTTTATATGAATTAAATCAACATTTGAATAATTAATGAATGTATAATCATGTAATTTTGCATAACATTTAGCCATTCAAACACAAAAAAATACCTTCAAACGACAATAACAGTTAAGGCGGGTCTAAAGTGGAACAGTTACCGACATAATCTCTCAACAAGAAAAATGTAAATTAAAATTGATTAAAAAAAATATATATATTTTTTAAATTTGGTCTTTGGAAGGGTGATTCAAACGTAACTTATCTAATCCCCCCCAAAAAATACCAATGAAAAGTATTATTATTAAAAAAAAATAATATTATTTAAGAGTCGACATTTTATTTATTGAATATTTATTAATAAAATATTTATTGGTCAAATCTTTAATTATGTTAAAAATGAAGACGTATAATTTAAAATTTTTATTATAAAATGAACGTTAAAAATAGTTTCAAAGTTTCATTAATTGTATGATTAGATGACTCCATTTTTATCAAATTAAGATAAAACAGTTAATCTGTCAGTAATCGTTCGCATCTAATTTATATCACGGGCTTTGATTGAAATTTGGTTTTGTTTTCATAAATATTGATATCATTTCAGGAATCGTCTGAAAATTTTGAAAAAAAAACTCTTCATGGGAATTTTGTGGGTTCAAAAACTACCTCCGTTTCCCGCGCAATCATTCTAATGCTTGACCTCTAAAGAAGGTGTTTACAACTTTCTAACCTCAAAACATCCCGCAGATCGTCAAATATTTACGAACCATCATTGTTGCAATTCTTGTCTCTACACTTTTTCAAGGTAGAACATATGAAAACGAATTTGGGTGTCCAGTCTGCATATTTGACATTATTTTGCACATCTATATTTTAAGTGAACATTTTTCATTAGCGGTTTACGCGCAAAGATAAAATTCTTTTCTTCTGTACGGATTATTTTTATTTTGTGTACACTTAAGATCGCACTATTTACTTACGTAGCTTCTGTCAATAAACATGATGTCCGGTTTTGCAGAATAACACTAAAATACATTAAACGAGCTTTCAGGACTTTTACCGCGCTTTGATATTTCGGAGCATATACGAACTACATTTACGTCTAACCCATTAGAATCTGTGCACATATGGAGTTGTAGGCACACGCGTCGCATGCTGTATAGATGATGCCACAAGGCTTACATTTTGGAATACCTATATATACATGGGATATGATATATCTGTTGGCCGCATGTGGCTTCAAAAGTGCCAATTCAGTTCCATGCGTTGATGCGCGTGTTCATATATATACCTATACGAAATAATGCTGATGTAAAAACGCGCATATTTCCAACTTTTTTTGCATGCTCGTAACTTTTTTTTCTTAATGCATATATTTATTATGTAATTAGTTCATGTATAGAAACTCGAGAATATATCTGCTTCAACATTTTTAAGGAGAATTTAGAATGCAAATGCGTAGAATATATCACATAATTTTTCATATTGATTAGGTCAATTTTACTAAAAATTGAACAATTGACACATTGTTTCTTAGCTTCACTTATTTAGAGTCTAGTTGATTTAAGAATATCACGAATAGAAAATAAATCCAGTCTTTACCCCTGAAGGTAAACCCTTGATATCCACGGTATCCACTTTGTGACTTTAAAGTTAATCAATTGAAAAGCCGAGAGAAAATTTACTATATTCATATGTATACTTTCCGTATACGTTGTGATTAGAGCAAGGCAAGCGATTAAAATAAGCATTGATTCTTTTGAATGAAAATTATTGTTATTAATAAATTAACCATTGAGATATGTAATTAAAATTAAAGTCAGACTTTTATTGTGCCAGAAATGGCTATTTACGATGTGGAATAGTAATTTTTATGACGCACCTATACATGTGAAATGTATACGGTTAATGAAAATAAATCATAATAAATAACATCACGTTTATTCTTGATGAAAGTCCACACTCAAAATTTCAACAGTCATATAGTAGTGTTTTGTGTGTGTGTGTGTGCGTGCGCGCGCGCGCGTGTTTGTACACATTGAAATAATATACTGTGCTTGAAGCAAACGATAAATTCCACTTTATCAAATTGCAAAAGATGTAAGCGGATATCGAATTTTTCAAAATTCTTCGAAGGCTTTGGAATGACGATAGCTTGTACATATATAGACATTCGTTCAATAAACGCATAGAGTTAAAAGTCATAATTAATATATGTTTAGACGTTAGGATTGAGTGTGTTGAATTGCGCCGATAAAAATGATAAATATAGTATTACAGAGGTTCAAAAATGAACTGAGGTATTGTTTTTTGTGCATCAATAGTAACGAGAATATTTGCCTAAAACAATAGAAAAAAATATCAAATAGTTTATTTCTTGTGATTATTATTTTCAACCTACATGGTGTGACATAATTCATTTGAACCATCAAAAATATCAATGATGTTTGTCTCGGGTGCATTATGTTACAAAATGTTATAAATTAACCAAAGTGGTTATCGTATAGCAACGAAACTTACGAAGTATTCACAAAATTACAAGTATTTAGAAGCGATTCATTTTTGTTTCTTCTCACTTTCCACATGTGAATAAATAAATGGGTTAATATTTTCTTTCATTACTTGTAAGTGAATAATGTGAACTCCGTTTTTTTTTACCCTGCAGATGCGAGCACGCGATAATCTTTCGCGATAAAGTAAATGACATTTATCGACTATAGAAAAATTGTGATTTACCGCGATCATTGCTAAGAGTAGCCGTGGTTCTCCACGTCTTCTATAAAAATGTATTAAGTATACAGCAGTATGCATATATACGTTTTATGTATGTGCATGTGTAGAAATAAATATTTGTTATGACCACATATTTGGTAATATATTTTATTTAAAAATATCTACCTGCCCTACAAGTGCTGTTTTTCACTCATTTCCAACGCAATAAATTGGTAGAAAACAGAAATAATCGAGACAAATTTTATGCACAATAAATGAGTAGTATCTCAAACACAAGAATGTATTGCTTGTATACATTAAAACTCCACGCGATAATTAGTTAGAATTAAATTAACACTACACGAAACCTTGATCGAGAAAAATAAATGTTACAAAGAGAACTAAAAGCGTTTAACAGTATATATAAAAATATTTTTCAAATGTCATACAGTTTTTCCTAAATCTACATTCAAATAGTTTAAAATCGGTTCGATAAAATATGTAAATATATGACTAATTGAATAATTAATTTATGTTTAAATCCCTTGGAAAATATTAGGGGAAACCAGATTTAATAAACTGTATACTTTGTAGTATTCAAAAATTTGTCTGGGCATTTTTTTGTATTAACATTATTTTAAAAATCGTTTTTGGTTTAGCAATATGACTTTTGGCGATGGTGGCGTCATCTTGATGCTCCTGCATGTAATTTTACATTTTACATTTTTTTTCTTTATAGAGAGAATATTATTACAATTTTACAAATTATATTTGTGGTTTGGAAAAGTGAGTGTATTCCACATGTATAAACGAAGCATTTCCGTAGAGTAATTTTTCGACCCAACGCGACGTCTATAATTAAATACTGTAGCTATTAAAAACCATCTTAATTTAACATAACTTTCTCGCTTGAATACTGCTTATCACCGTTGTCGAATGAATGTAGTTACGTGATCATTTTTATTTTTAAAGATGGATTTGTAAAATGCAATTATTAAAACAATCACTGCGCGTTATTAAATATTGAATTATATTTTAACTCATAATAATGACAGAAATGTCCAGAAACTGGATCACGTTGAAGACAATGATCTAAACCGTCTAAGCTAAAAATTGTTTTCGAGTTCATCCGAATTCAACCGAAGAATGCCGACGGCGATTGACTTGTCGTACTGAATTTTTATCGTACAAAAACATTTCATTTTCTTTATTAAACGGTTTTAAAAGTAAACTTAAAAAAGTAATTTTAATGAATTTTTATATGAAATTAAGAAAGCGCTTGGTGATTTAAACGTTTTGTCATATCTCGATAAATTGAATATTTTGAAACAACGAGACAATTTTCACATTGTGGATTTTGAATAGAATCGATAATGTTTTTGTAAATATTGCTGAGAAAAACATCGTTTATAAAATCGTTTTTTTTTTTTTTTTAAACAGGAAGTTGTACTAAAATCACTTTTTATTTACCTTAGAGCGGAACGGAACACCAGGTTTATGTACTGCAATTAGAGATGAAATGAAGTCACTCGTGTCGAGCTTTTTCAATGCGCATATCGTTGAAAACTTTACTATAAGCTCTTAATCTTGTGCCATTTCTTATTGTTGTGAAGATTACGCCAATGTTATTCAGAACTTTTTTTTTAGATTTGAACGACAACACGTAGATTACATTTTTTAAAAGTATAGAATTGTCTTGTTATGTTGAGTTAATCAAAATAATAGTTGTTTTCTTGTAATATTGTTTAACAATTGTATCTTTCTTATAAATAATTTAGAAAATTTTGTCATATTTTATCGAGCATTTTATTTATTCAAAATATAAATAATATAAAACTATATGAATGCATATATATATATATATATGTGTGCGTGTGTGTGCGTGCGTGTGCGTGCGTGTGTGTGTGTGTGTGTGTGTGTGTATGTGTACTAAGTATATTTTACAATGTCATTTTCTTTGCTTTCTTCTACACTGATCCTTGTGGCTTGATCTTTCACGCGAATTGCACTATTCCATATCCCGTAACAAAAATATATCGCCAGACCTATTCCGAAATAAATAAAGAAATATATTATTTTATTTAATAAATATGCAATAAAAATGCATTTTATAAAATATATAAAAATTGAAATTTATGTCCTTTGTTTATGTATGAAATGATGATAAGGATGTATTGAAAATTTTGCACTCATGCGCAGTATTACCTTGCTCCGAACTAATGCAAGTTTTAATAATGTTTGACATTTAATAACAGCCCGAGTAGAATTTTGAGCGTGACACATCGGGTCCTGGCCGGGATCCCTATTAAAGTAAGGGTTCCGGCTGGGGCCCAAAGTGTCACGCTCAAAAGCTCGTATAGAAAGCGGGGGTTTTATCAGTTAAAACTTTTTCATTAATATGTATTAATGCAGATATACATAATATATGCACGATTAAAATCAGTTTCATTCTTGTTGTTCAATCTGCATATAGGTTCGAAAATACTAAATAGAATGTAAGGTTACATTCATCGCCTAAAATGGTTACAAGTGATTACCACGTCATATATGGAATCAAATGATAATTGCAGTTGGTGTTTACTATATGGCTTTATGAATTAACACGTAGTGCATAGTATATGTTTGTAACCGATCTGTACGTTCACTTTTAAGTTTTGCTTTTTTACTTATATATTATTATACAAATGTATGAAAATGCTTTTATATTTTTTGTGTTTAATTTTTACTGTTACCATTATTATTATTATTATTATATTTAAAAGTTATTAATTGACGAACAAAAATGTATTCACATTTTTTTAAACAAATTTTTGATTGTGCAAACGGATGTAATGTAATGTAATGTATTGCTTTTTTAAATCACTGCAGCTAAATATTAAACGTTAAAGAACTGACTATTTTAATCAACTATTTTTTTTATTTATTTATGTTAAAATGTAAGTTGTTGAGATATATACTCTGATAATAAATACGATTAATTATGTAACTTACCAATTATCATCCATACAGCGAAACGAACCCACGTCATAGAATCCAATAACATCATTAAATAGATATTTATTAATATACTTAAACACGGTAAAAACGGTACTCCTGGAACCTATCAAAATACGACATTTTGCTTGTGTTATTATCAAGTTACCATATGAATATCATTTTTCGAAACAAATTTCAAGGGACCTTACCGAAAAGGACAGCTTGTTCTCTGCAGTGGGTTGAAGGTACACAAAGACGAGAATTAAAATAAGAGCTAAGGCGAGAACGGCTAAAATCATTACAAATCCTATATTACCACTTGAAATTTCTTTTGAGTATATTGACACTATCACAGATATGGCAATGCTTAGAATAACTGAAAATAAATAAATCCGCCTTAGTAATTTTGTATTAATCATTTCTTCTTTTACATAGTATATAATGTTTTAGTCCCGGTGTATGGAAAAAAAAATTTTTTTTTTTAAATTCTCTATTTAAATAAATCATAAATCTGTATTTAACTTTGGTAAATGCAAACATATTATTAGGTAATACTTTTAAATTATTGACATATTTTTAAAATATTTGGTAACTGTTTTTAATGATATTTTTCAACCATTAGGGTATTTTGGGAAAATCACAGAAAAATTAAATGCACGTATAGTTTTAGTGAACCTTATTCAATGTAGTAGTGTAATAATATGCAAACATAACTTACAGTAACACACAACGAGAACGGTGACAATCTGTGCGGATAAATCAGTCGAACGGTTCAACTTGTTCCAATTAACAAGTTGTTTTATAGTCATTATAAATGTTTTTGTCTGACGATCTTCCTTTTTCTCACGCGGTTCGCTTTCTTCATACCTGAAACACGTACAATGGAATATTGGACATTTTTAGGCAATTTCACATTTATTCCAGACCTTAAGATTCACCTAAGAATAAGTACGCATGCTGCAACGATTGAGTACGACAATAGAGTTCCAATGCTCATGATATCGACCAAATGGTTGAGTTCAAAGATGGCAGCAAGTACACCTGAAAAAAAGCAAAGTCAAAATAATACACGGAGTGAAGTTTTGAAAAAATAAGGAAGCGAAAGGCAACTACTTGCCTGTGAGTAGACCAGCTACAAGTGTTCCTAATATCGGGGTATGAAAGCGAGGACTTATTTTGCCCATCCATTTAAAAATAAGACCATCGGAAGCCATCGCATATATAACTCTAGGTAACGGCAACATGGAACCCATTAGGCTGCAATGAAAATAATTATAATTAAGGGGTATTTGCCCTGGTAGAAACTGCAGCCATTAACCGATACTTTTTCATGGTCTGTCAGTTTATTGTGGAAAGTCATAACAAAAACAAAGTTTAAAATTCAAATATAGATAAAAAGAGACCTTGCACATAAGGCGCATATTGCTCCGATCGATACGATCCATTTCGCCCAGTTCCAGTGAATTGTTTCGAAAAGGTGCGGAAATGGGGCATCTGGGTTTTGTTCGTAATAAGGTAAAACCATTGTCAACACCGTAGAAACTCCAACGTAGGCGAGGAAAACAACCGTGAGAGATGCAATAATCGCAATTGGGATACTTTTTTGTGGATTTTTTGCTTCTTCGCCGGTCGTAGCCACACAATCGAAGCCAATGAAACCGTAAAAACATTTGGCAGCACCGGCCAAAATTCCGGCGGTGCCGAAAGGGGCGAATCCACCCGTGCCGCGTTTGCAGTCATTTTCCGTGCATTTAGGTTCCAATTTCCAATTTGAAAAATCAGCTGATAAATTAATTAAGTGAATTATCTATGACTGAATGTAATATGATATATATATATATATATATGTATATAGTTTTTACCTTTAAAAGAACCGGCGACCACGATGAAGAGAACGACCACAAGATTGGTGAAAGTAAATATATTATTTACGAGTGAAGATTCTTTTGCTCCGAAAGCGAGGGCGGCTGAATAAATTTGAGAAGAATATTAAAGGGTTATATTAAAGAACACTGCCTGAATACATTATGCTTTTATTGAATGATAAAAAAGATTAAATTAAAACTGATAGATTTTTCTGTAATTATACGGAATCACGAACCAGTGAAGAAGAGCGTGACGCTAAAGGCGAAAAAATCTGGATATGCAGCCAGTATGGAAATATTGATAGGTGCTGCTGATGAGAACGTGTTCCTCATTGTGTTATTGACGAGAGCATCAACGTATGTGCTAAGACCCCGCACGACACTGGCTGCTCCAATCACATATTCGAGGATGAGAGTCCAGCCAATCAGGAATGCGATGAATTCTCCTACAGTAACGTAACTGTAAATGTAAGCAGAGCCGGCCCGTGGAACACGAGCTCCAAATTCTGCATAACACAGACCTAGGAACATGTTTACTGATTAACAATAATACGCGGAGAGGTCTGTAATCAAAATTATACACAAAATAATAATCATTATCATATTAATTCCTTATTAAATTCAAGTATCACAAGTTACTCGGCTCAAAACCCACTCGAGTTGAAAAGATGATACTCGGGGGTTTCCCGCGAAGCATCGACACTTTAGGCTTATCGACTCGGCTAATATATGGGCTTCAAAGAGTCGCCGGATTAAAATCTGAGACCATGGATTTCATAACAGCATCGAGGTGCATGATGCCAAATGCTGATCTTGCAAAGGGGATTTAGAAACCCTTTTGTATTTACTGTGAGCATATACAATTTTCGCCAATTAGACGTACCAGGATTAGACGTCTCCAAGACAATGAGGTACTGAAGGCTATACCTGCCTCCATCTTAGACGAATAGAAGGAACCCCGAAACCACTATGCCATCAAGTATAAGGCATTGGCTAGAGATCTTCCTCAAGAATATCCTTAGGCTCCAGGTTAAATTGGACGTTTCAAATATTCGTGTCATAGAAGAATGGACCTCAGATTTCAGTAAAATTGTAACATTATCACTCGTCAAATTAGATTGCATAAATAGCCTAATTCTTATAACCGTGACCACATACATCCGCTAACTTCCAGTTTGGAAGATTAAAACATTCTTATCTTCAGAGAGATTAAAGCTGATTTAATCGGGCACGTAATATCATTTTGTCATCAATAATATAGTGACAACAGAGATACCATATATACAATTAGAATCCTTTATATGTATATTAGAAATTATTATTTTCTGGAATACCTGCGATCATTGATGCGATGGCGGCAATAGCAAATGAAATGATCACAGCCGGTCCTGCCAAATCACGAGACACGGAGCCAGCCAAAACGTAAACCCCTACACCTAGAGTAGAGCCAATGCCAAGGGTGGTGAGGTCCAGGGTTGAAAGGCATCTTGATAGCTTTGATTCTTCCGGTGCATCGATCGGTTTTCGACGAGTAAAAACCGCATATACGTCTTTTAACGTCATCGTTAGGAATGTTTAAAACTATACGAAATTCAGATAAAATTAATTTTTTATTATGACTTAAATTAACTTCATCAAGCATGTAAATTATTAAAAAAATTTCTGGTTTTCTCTGCATCGAGAAAAAAAAAGTCGCATTATAGGTCCCGAAATTAGTATGTGTATTCACGTCACACCAAGTGAATTTGTAAATACAGAGCAATATTTCCATTCATTTCATGTTGGGTTATTGTAAAAAATAAATTATTTCTTGCATTTTTCGGACATTATTTGAAAGTAAATTAATTATACAGTGCACCTGAACGTTAACCGATAATGCGGTATGATATGTAAGTGCATATATATATATTTGCTAAGTTTCCTCATGAATTATTTTAAAATAAGCCTAGTATAACATGCAGTTGGTTATAACAACTTTTTACGTCCAATTAGGAAAAAAGATATATTATATGCACAGAACCATCATTCACGAATTATATACATATGTGAAAATAGATTCGAGTGACGCGCAACATCATCAATTAATGTTTGTCACTTGAAACTGTCATTTTTATGCATATGGGCATTTTGTGATTAGATAAAATGCGTCGCTTTTCTTGCCGCGTTAAATTCTTTATTTCAAATATGACACCTACTTCATTCTTTAGATCATCATATTTTACCTGACTCTCTTCTTTTCCGCAAGAACTGGTTTAATTATAACTATTTTGTATCATTTAGGCGTTTCATCGTACGTATATTTTCTCCGCGTTATAATTGTACATTTTTATTTTTATTTTATTTATTTATTAACGGACATACCTATATTTAAATATTTCATTCCTTTCGAAGATTTTGTGCTTCTTGACCGATATAAATATAACTGGCTGTACATATACAAACTTTATATTAAATATATATATATATATTTTTTTTTTTTTAATTTAATTTTACATGTAATGAGTGTGAATGTCAAGTAAGATAACATTATGTATAGTCAGTTTTTTAACTTACTTATTAGTAACATATAAGACACTTGTTTATTTGTATTTTTCTATTCAAATTATATTATCATTTTATTTATTTTATCATTTTCAAAAGGGGCCGTTGCCGCATCCGTAATGTATATTTATTTTATATTATTATATTAATGATTAATCAACTAGACCGCTTCCTACCAATACCAACTTTGCAATTTGTTTCCGTTTTTTTCTTTTTTTTTTATTGGAAAAACTTTTCGGTCGCAAGTTATGCAATATTCAGCATCAGACTTACACGATGTTTTTTAAATACATCAGGACTAGGCGTTATATTGCCTGCTCACACTAACTGCATAAATTTACCTATAGACTATTTTTTTATGTGTATATTTTGAAAAATTCATAGCGTTATTTATATCCTTTTATTTTTTGCAAAAATTATTCTCGCTATATTAAGTTATGTCTTTCTTCGTGGTCAATAAACTGGAAATTTACTTTCATATGGATCATTTTATAAAAGATAACAATTTTGACAAATGTATAAGATTTTCTTTTTTAATTTATAAAGATTGTTTCATGTTTGTGGACAAAATCTTTGATTTCTAATAACAAATGTATCTTGAATAAAACTCTACTTTACTCGTGCGTTATATCGAATGTGCAATCTTATCAATTCTTCAATTAAACGTTTTCTGAAATGCTTGGAATTTTCGATTGTTGGTGAGTTTATTGAAATGCATATAAGAGCAAAAAATACAATATTCGAAATTAGTTTTTGATAATTATTAATTCCTAATAATACGACGCGAAAAAAACTAGAGAAATATTCTACACACATATAAAAAGTAATTGGTGGCAAATGCGAACTAAATAATTGAATGAAGTAACGACGTAAACTGTAGCAAAATATGAACTAAGCCTGGAATATCGTTAATAAGGTTATTCGTTTATATTAAATTAATGACAACGAAATACTTATTATTAATTATTAATATTCTACTTGAAAAACACTTTTGTAGCACTTTATTTGAACTATATATATTAATTGTAAATATCATATAATCTATATATCAATGTCATTATACGCGTCTTATTTACCTAATATACATGATAAATTTCTTTCTTTCTAACAGAAATAAGTGCTTTTATTTTACGCTTGAATTATCATAAATTAATAGTTTACAAACATTTATTGCCAATAAAATTACTATCTATTAATAAAATAAATTAATTAACGGGATAACTTTATTCTGACATATTAACGCAACATATTTATTAGATGCATAAAATTTGTTAACCTTGAATAATTAGATTCCATGTTAAAATGCAGCCTAAGATCGAAATTAGAGAAAGTGACTTGGACAATGTGCATCGCTGAGTCAAGTAGTCGAATTTCCAGATATTCACATTTTTTAAAATTACTGTTTATTATATTTGTAGATATGAAAAATAGAAAAATAGAAAAATAAGTATAATGTAGGTGAGGTCTAGATTATGTCTACTGACGTAATCTGATGGTTTCGTTTCAATTGTTCAATCCCCTTTAAACGATAATACTGAAAAAGTAATTGGACCGTTTTTTACAATTAATAATCTTCAAAGTAGTTTCCGCGCATCCGCGTTTATATAAATAAACTTGTAAAACATTACGTTACGTTTGTTAAAATTTTACGAATGCATTTAGCCCTCAACAGAATCCGTTTTTACCCTATTCTTTAAAACATTTAAAGTTAATTTTCAGAATAAACAAAAACTTAAAATGTATATATTTATCTTATTAAGGTTGCAGGACATTGATCAAATTTTCTATCCCATAAGATCAGATAATAAAATCCGATAAGAAAATCTGATAAACGATTAATGTGGTTAATAAGTACGCGTTAAGAGTGCAATGAAGATTGATGATTTTAGAAACAAAAAGATCGTATATTATTTAATCAAATTATTAAATATATTGTGGCATCAAAGACAATAATTTACGTATGAAGCCTAATTGTTATTCATCGATTTCAAAAATGTTACTTTCATGTTTTAAATATTACTTCTGTATTCATGTCATTCTCCTATTTTATACATTTGACATATTTGTTACTCTTGCACGTTCCCATTCATCACTGATGCGTAAAAAATCACTGAATTTTATTTACATTAAATTCCAATGCAATTATATACTTTATGAGATATATCGATGTTTATAATCTGGAACGAACGTTATTACATTATTATTACGTTATACATTTCCAATGAAATGCATTTCTATAAATTTATTTCATAATTCTGATTTAATTTCGCTTCGAAATAGGTATATTTTTTTTTCTTTTTTTTTCACCAACTCAATTTATAACAATTAACGCGAATAAATTAAGATTAAATACTTTCTTACATTATTTTAAAATTTCTATTCTAATTTTCAGTCATAATTTCAATCAATTTAACGGAATATAGATCTGGATTTAAAAAGTCATTTATAAGACTCTCCAGCTCAATTTAACGTTTTCTACTTTTAAAATCCTCGTTAAATAATAAGGCGTTTACAAATTCACTTCGAGTACCGTATAGTTTGATTTGATTTTCCATTCATTCAAAAGACGGACGCACTAATTTTTAATAATTCATAAAAGGAAACGATCATTTCAGCTGATTTTTTATCTTTGCTCTGGATCCTTTTATTATCGAATGTTGTTCGATTAATATCCGATAATAAATCCTCTTTTTGTCCGAATGAAAGACATTTTATTTGCTTGACACATTCACCCGTATCTGTATACGTATGTTCCAATTTATCGGGCCTAAGATTCGTGATCTACGTGCACGAGTCTGCGTCAAATGTGACATTATCAAAAATCGAAGATTTTAATCATTACGTATTTTGTATGAATACATAACTGACGTGGACAGATATCTGTTTTTTTTAACGCTGTTGTGTAATTTTTAACGGTAGCTTTATTGTTAAAACAAAGGAAAGAATTATTTTTCCCTTTTAGCTTTTTGTTTTTTAATTATGTCGCATATAATCTGCGGCAATACATAACGAGTGTATTCGAAACAACGAATGAAATTAACGAATCTTTACTTACTGATTATTTTCGGCGTTTCGTCACTATAGTGTTGCATTTTCAAGAACTGTGTAAATTCATAATTAGAAACATCTCCAATTATTTTGACAGTATATGTAAAACGGAGAAAGAATATCAATTAATAATAAAAAAGTATGCACGAAATTATATTTGTTTAAATACTATAATGTCACGGAAATTGTATGAAACTGGGCTAAAAATTAATCGAATTTATGTGTCGTTCAGTGAACTTTCCGCGATGCACTCTTATCGGTGGTTTCGCGCTTAGTGAGGAGCGCCACCGAATTTCTTCAACGTGGGACGTTCATAAACTACTCGCCCCGTTTTATTATCTCACTGCGATATCGCCGTCATCTCCAAGTGATATACGTTTCAATTGATAATGTGGAGTAAAAAACCATCGAGATTCATTGTTAGTCTTCATAGCTTTAGTTTGACCAATACAATCATCATATACTGATAACGATCAATAGTTGGCGATAAAACGACCGATACAAAATGAAACGAAAGAATATACAAACACATCTTCATTCCGTGTATAATAATTGTATGCAGATGCACATATATATTTCATTTGTACAACATATTATTTATGAAGTATACATTGGACGGACTTTTAAATTGTAAGATACTGGATCAGTGATGTAGCTCCTCTTTTGCTTCACAGATAAATCTAAGTTTTGTATGTACAGACTGCGTTCGGCCCGAAGACATATCTTCACGATACATATTCCTATTAAGGCATGTGACGTTAAAGTATCCACGTGCATTTATAAATGCGCATGCATCTTTATAGATCAATGTAGATTTCTGCGAAGCTCAAAAAACAAACGGCTTAAGTAATTACTACATTGCTCAGAAAAAGTATATATATGCTTTAAAAGCATCGTTTTAGAAAATAGTTGCACTATTGGAGATAATTAGTTTTTTTCTACGCATCTAGGTAAAACTGTTACTTTGTACTTTTAGTACATTTGTAACCAATCGCAGGCGGCACAATAACTATTCATGAATCTCAGGATTAAAAATGAGTCAAGTAACGACGACGACGATAATGATCGTTGTAACAATGCGTAAATGGGTACACGGTATAAAATCTAGCAAAACAATTGTTGGGACAAGTGTTTACGTCGAGTCTTATAAAACTAAATTTTACTTCTAATACTTATTACAATTCCTAATCGTTCAATAATTTTTTTAGAGATTCTGACCAAAGTACCGTTATTGCAACTTTTCGTCGTACAAACGAAAACATGGACGTTTTGTAAAATTTACAGTAAAAAGCGGGCAGTTGCGTTTCGCTAATAACTCGATCTATACTTAATTTAAAAAACTATAATATAAAAATTCAGCTAAACATAGTCCTTCAACAGTAATGGACGGAACAGAACGCGTAGATTCTTGAACTGTTGAAAGCGAGGCACTTTCGTTTGATATTTTACAACTTGATTCTGTATAAATCACTGGGGCTTCTTTTGAGATTTCGGCCTTCATGTACAATGATTCATTGCACCCTCCATGTGAAAGCAAACGGTGCAATAGTTGCCAAGACCATTAATACCAGGGACAGTTTACTTTTATTTCCATTAGACTGAAAAAATAAAAAATTTGCACATTGATTTTATTGTAATAGTTTTCAGGGTGTTGCTTTGTTCTAATCTACAAATTGTCACCCCACACACCATAAAATTACAATATAAAAATGAAGATATCTCGCTTGAATAAATTTAAGTTTAAGGCGTTATGTAGAATTTAAAAAAAAAATATTTGTTTTCATTTTCTTAATTAATGCTTTAACATGCCAAGAATACAATGGGGATAAAGTTTTATATAGGAAACAATTGTTCAAATCTATGCTTGAACACTCCAAGTCAAGAAATTCGCGCTGAATCGGAGCTTACGAAATTCTGATTCTTCAAAAAAGGATGACGTTGATGATAACTCAAAAGCCATAGCCGGGAAAGTATGAAAAAGTTGCCTCCGCGTATGTTCAGTTCGCATTAGCAATTTTTATTGTTACCCATATGGGTATAAAATCCTGTAAATATCAGACCATAATGCGTTCTTCTTTGGGAATTATGGAGGGGAAAGAAAAATAAAAAACGCGTCTCTCGAAAACTACTGAACCGATTTTAACGAAATAAGGTTAATGAAATTAAAAATTTCAACATTAAGAAAAGTAAAAAAAAAAAAAAAAAAAATAGTTTTTAAATTAAATGTGGGCTTTTGGGATTTGTTCATGAGTGATACCCGCCCTTTTTAGATTATGATCTCGCCGAAATGTCTACTACGAGAAAAAAATTTTGCCGAATTTTTGTTTAGATGCGTGATTGTGAAAAAAAATAAGTACCGTAAATAGATATAATATAGCCTCTGAATGTTGACTATAAATGTAAAGTAGAATTTCAAATGGCGCATCCAAAATGGCGGACAATTTTGCCAAAAATCAATATGATCGCCTTGAAACTTGTTGCTTATGATTTTTTAACTTTTCTAATTGCGAATTTGGGATGTACTATGTGTAAAATACTTATAATAAATGTTCTGCAACTGGCCTATAAAAATGATAGTTACCAGAGTTTACCACGTGGGGGTCGCAGTACGTCTTCAAACTCCTTTTTTTTATAAGTTTTTCTTTAAATTTTTGTACATATTTTGTTTGTTTGTTTGTTTTTTAGTTAAATAAAATATTCATTGATGTCTGCTGAGATTTGGGTTTTAAAAAAAATATCACTTAGGATGTGAGCTCTTTTAGGAATTCTGGATAAATCCAGAAATGACAGGCAAAGATTTAGTTACTTTTTTTACTGGATCGTACCAGCTTTCTCGGGCAGTATCTTATTTAGAGGAAAAGTGATTGATTATGATGGTAAATTAAATATGGAATACGCAAAAGAACCAAATATTTTCAAAATCGGAGTAAAATCATGACGCACTTCTCGCACATCTTACAGATGCTTTATAAGATACGCACCTGATACAATCGGAGTTTTTGGTATAAAAGACCATGCATGTGAGTGTGCTAATGGTAGAAGGACTGTTATTGGTTGCTGTTCGGACATTGTAGATATTGTAAAAATTACGTATAACGTACGTGCTTGTCCAAAATGTATCCAGAATTCATAAACCAGCTCAAATCCCAAGTGAATTCTTTTTTAGACTTTTTAAAACTTTTTTTAACTTTTTTAAACCATTTTTAATAACTTTTTTATTTTTTTCACTATCACGCAACTACAAAAAAGAATCGGCAATTTTTTTTTTCAAAATAGACACTTCGGCGAGTACATAATCTATAAACAGCGGGTATCATTCGTGAACAAGGCTCAACAAATTTTTGTTTGAAAATTTAAAAACTAATTTTTTCGGCTTTTTTTCTTGAATTTGTTTTTCAAATGTTTTATTGATATTTATAACATATTTAAAGCTCATTAACATCGGTCCAATCGTTTTCGCGAAAAATGCGTTTATTAGTTTTTCTTTCCCGATATTTATTATAATCCTGTGGGTAGCAATGAAAATTGGGGTTTTCTCATGGAAATCAAGTTGCATGGAACATGCCGCGAGAAGGAAATTATAAAACCAAAAAAAAAATTAAAAATTAACGCGGTTTACATGCAAAATAAAGAGAGTCTACGAATTTCAAATAATTCAGTAAACAGAAGTCATATACTGACGACATCTATGAAAGGAAAGAATTTATTTGTACCAAGATTGAGAAATTATGATAATTTTAAGATTCAGATTTAAATTTGATAATTTTACTGCCGGCACCATTAATCCCTTATTTCGTTTTAAATATATTTATTAATAAATTTATTGATTAACTTACAATAATAAAGTAGTTGCACCGATCTCCTTGACAGCATTCTGAACATTTCCAATCTTGATACCAAATATGAGTACAATCAGGCATGTTATTACGCCTAATTCTCTCGCACTCTCTTTTGGTCGAACATCGCTTAGAAATGTAGAATTGTTTTTTTGCGCCTTGATTCCAATATGGCGTACCTTAAAGTAGTTTGTAAATAATAACATCTTTCATATTTATCTATGTTGAGAAAATTGGCCAAAATAATAGTTTAAAATTTATTATATAAGTCAACTCAATAGACGGAATTATTATTTATAACATTTTAATGACTTTAGGGTAACTTTTAACTTTACTTCGAATCTGTCAAAGTTGTGTTGTTAACTGAACATCAGACTTCAGTTCTAGATTCTGTCAGTTTCTTCACTTACGAATTATCTTGAATTAACACAAATTTATACCGGTCAAACTTCGGGAAAGGACAAAACTTTTTTAAAATACTTTGGATCCTTTTTTTTTTATCGGAAGGAATTGCATGAAATCGGGACCTAACCTCACTTACAGGAAGATAAAACATCGATGATATCTTTATTATCGGTACTCACTTCCCCATTTAATTTCTGACAGGCAAACGTCCTCGCCTTGCTCGCAAGTTTTAATTGTCGTCAAACATTTTTCGATATTCCCTTCTTGGGCCTTGCATACGTAGCATTCTAGGGCGTTGCCTGAAACAATTCGTTTTCGTTAACCAACGAAGCTCTCTTTTAACTTTTTCACTATTAAAGCCTGAATTTTACCTAAGGATAAATATGCCAATCCACATATAACTGTTAGCCATAACATTTTGGCTTTTAATTTTGATTGAAAGTGTTTATCTTGATTACTATTTTGATCTTGAACAAGCAAGACGAGATTAGACGCGCTCTCCGTACAGACTGCTCGGATTGGAGTCAAACAGGTGGAGCATAGAATGAAGTCATGGTATAAGAAGAAAGGTATGTATCGTAAAGTGCATCCTGTTGGAGGGGAACACCTTCAGAACAGCGGCCTTTAGGCGTCGTCATTTGGCGGGAATTTTAATTCTTTGTACTGAAAGGCAAAATATATAACTGCTTATATACCCTCACAGAAAGATATAAGTTCGATGTTCGAAATGACACTTTGGTCATTTCGGACCGCGAACAATATTTTTTGGAGTATTTTTCCGTAAGTGTAATTACTCGACGAGACCGAAATTATATACTTTTCGCTTGAATAATATCGTTCAATATAATTAATCAATTAATTAACTTACAAAAATGACTGTTCCACTGAAAGAATATAATTTTTCGACACGTGAAAAAAAAAGAAAACAATAGGCAAGTGCAAAATAAGCCCAGATCTATTTTCGAAAATATTCGGAAAGTTAAATGAACCGAAGGTTTTAATTTTCGAAAAAAATAACATATTTCATACGTTTATTTTGTAACTATACAAACGAAACTGTTTATATTACGTATTACGTAGAAACTGTTTATAATAAGCTGGATTGTTTTTTTGTTTTGTTTTTTAATATCAACGCTAATTTTTAATGGTTTATAACTAAAAAATGACCGATCGGATATAATTTTCATAAAAAAACTATTGTTATTCGGAGTACAATAAAAACAAAACTATTTAAGCGTTCCATTTGAATTGTACATAATTATCTTGTATTCACATTCATGTGCACGAGCTTAAGTGTGAGTATGGAAGGGGGGGGGGGGGGCATCAGCATTTTAATCACAAGAGAGTAGTTCATGAATTATCATATTATTTTATACCGAGCAATAAAAAAAAGAGAGGACAATGTAAAAAGAAAGCGAAATGTACTACAAAATATCACTAACTATATGAAATATCATGGTTGTTACATATTTTTATTTTCGTTTAATAATAAATAAATGTTTATTACGAATAATTCAATCACTTTAAAAATTCCAATTTTATCCGACGAATTAAAACTAACGGAAAGGTAACTTAAAATTTTATATAATAATTATGCATGTATAATGAAATTATATATACGAAATATATTGCATTTTGATTTCAAATTTTCTACCATGTTGAATTGCAGTTTTTTTAAGCTTATACATATATATACGTTCTATCAGAAAATGTTTAAATAACAAATTTCACTTTTTGACATTCAAGCCTTTCACGTACACGTGATTGTTACGTGACTTTTTACGTGCAATTTTGGAGTCTTTTTTTATTTAAATGGAGCAACTTATTTTGGAATACATGTATTTATTTATAAATTGATTATTGTTACCTGTAAAAAATTAACACTGAATCAAACAAGTGGTTTGTCATTAATTTCTTCAAGTTCGATAAGTCTATGAAATTATATAATATGGTACATAATATATATAATTATGCACCAAGGAAGCGGCGGGAGGACTTTTGTCATATATTTTTTAAAAGTATGTATATATAGTTATTTGTGATTTTTAATAAAAAGTTGTAAATCATATAAACTCTATTAAAGATCTTGTTTTAGTTTAATGGTGTTTTTTATGATTTCACTGAGTGAAAACTGCAAACTCAATTTTTCGCTGTTGTGTTCAATAAGAACGTGAGTGCACCCATGAGTGCACCGATTTTGCACTCGGTTTATAAAAAAGATAGAGTGTGTGATATCTAACCTAAAAGTCAGTATGATGGCGATAAGCAAAGATGATTAATATAGACACAATTCTAAATAGGATCGAATTGGATATTAGAACAAGTGGAGCAATTGTATCTAATAAAGCAACTATAGAACGTCGCACTCTTGCTCCAGTCGTTCCAGTCGCTTATTATCCTTGTCAGAGGATTGTCGAGAAAATATAGAGGAAGAGTGTGATAGGTTATGTTGTTCTGTTTACATATTTGTATAAATGCTCAGGGAATTTTATAACGTTGAATGATAGGCCTTAATCTAAACTTACATTTTGCGTCGTAAACATGATAAGCATGTTCATTAACGACTACAAGTTTACAATCAGTGGACTAGGATAAAACATATATTAAAATTAGAATCTTCTGCACCTACAGTAAATTGTAATACCCAGTAAACGAAAAATAATTGAAGTGTCAAGAATCTGAATTGAATAGCGGAAATCTGAATTCTTTTTAATTCTTCTAACCTCAAAATGATTAGAAAGAATTCAGATTGTCGCTGTTGAATTCAGATTCTTGACACTTCAATTCTATTTTAATAACCTAGATGAGATGGAAAATATCAAATCAAATAAGTATTTTATTAAAATATACAGTGTATTACACTAGAAACTACATGGAAATTATAGTGTGATACGTTATATGTTCGTATCCTATTTTTTGCAGATTTCATGAAATTTTGATACTATTTTACATTTTTAGTTTTCCGATGCACAATGTACAAGAAGAAATTGCTAACAATGAGCATCAGCTTATTTCCATGTTATTGTTTAGACAGAATGTTATACTTTGACTGTTCAGTCGCCGACATTCACCGCTAATAGTGCAGCTTGCCGTAAGAGAACTTTTACTGGAGATACAACGTAAGTCAGTGTTGAGAGAACAAGTGCTCAATTAATTTCTTACATGAAATTTTCACGATTGTATATCAAATCTAATTTATATTTTTAAAACTGTATTGTTAGTGTTGTTACATATGGATATGAACGGTGAAATTAAATTTTGGATTGGTTGAAGTGGAGAAGTTAATACGTGTATTCTCTAAGAGTATTTCTGATCTGTAAATATGTTCATTAATAAGCTTGCAAGTATTGACATATGGTCATAGTAAATAACCTTAACATTCAAATTCCTGATTTTAAACTTGACCAAGGACGAGTCTAGGATGAATTTATTAGAGACAAATATTTAACTTTTCTTGATACAACCAATTTTGAATGACTGTTAACAAATATTTTATAGTTGAGTACTTGCTCAACATTAAACGAACAATTTTAATTCTACTTGCCATAATCATCTGTCAATTTTTTGAAATTTCTCAATAAAAAGGATGACTTCCATATGTTAACAACACGAACAACACAGTTTCTGTAAATGTGAATTAGGTCTCATATATAATGCATAACATTATTCACAAAAATTAATTGAGCATTTGTTTTTTTTTTGTACTGGATGGCACTCTCTTGTAAATGTTTCCTTTCAGCATACTGAACACTAAGCCATATCTTCTTACGATCCCTTGAATATTCAAAATTTGGTAAAGTAGATGACAAAGATTTAGTAAAATCTGTAATTATTGCTATTAAAAATAGGATACAAACTCGCGAAGACTTACTTACAATTATTCTACAATTTATAGAAACTAATTTTTATCTTTTAATATAAAGACTTTGATTGTAAGATTGCATTGCAAATTGAAAGTAAGTAATGACAAAATTTTTTGTATCGATATAATCAATAAAATAAAATTATTTTATTGGTCTTTCGCTATATATTATTATTTAATAATATATATTAATACTATTAATACACTATTTTTTAATTAATTATAAAAAACCACTTATGTTAATACAAATATGTTTTTTTATTGAAAGCGACTGCATATTAATTGTTATATAAACAATTATTTCAATGCGATGATATTGAGAAGAAACCGAAGTATAATTGTTAAAAAATAAATTTATGCTATACATGATTCAATCAATTTATACAATTTATACTATTTAAGAATTCTAATGACTAAATGACTAAATTTAGTCATTGACAGTTATGAAATCTATATTTCTATTACGAGAATATACTTTGAAAGGTTGTTACAAGAAAATTGTAATTGATTATTTGAAAAATTAAAATCCAAACCGATAACGTTTAATCTTTCAGTTAAATACATGTTCATAATATATTATGTCTAGTATTGTTATAAAATAACCGAGCATTTTCAAACATAACTTTTTGTAAAAAATGACAAGTATACAATTCAATGTCCTGGTAATTTGTTATTGCCACATGTTCAAAAGACGTTATCTTAATTAAAAACTATCAGTTTATAAAGTTCTAAAGTATAGAAAATTCAATATTCCCAAGATGCGTTATTTTAAATTTTACCATGTGTACAATGCAGTTACTTGGTCATTCAAGCCACAGATGACGCCTCTTGTTGAAAAGTGGTTTCTTTAACAGCGGAACTTCAAGATGTTGAATATCAGTATATCACATACCTTTAAGAGGCGGCTAAACTAACCGACACGATGCTTTGATCAAACTCGCTTTTACCGACGCCTTATTTTCGTTACCAGTAAACGAAATGGAATTGAAAGGCATTGGCCAATTCCAAATTGTGCAAAAAAGGAATTGGAAGGGATTAAAAGCAATTTCCTTGCGAATTCTCGCTCGTTTCTGAATCGATTTCGCTGAATTTTGACCTACACTCAGAAAAAAAATGCGTAAAAGCGCTCTAAAACAGTAATTCATTATGAATTCTCCCTGGAAGATATGTTTTTAACGAAAATAAGGCGTTGGTAAAAGCGAGTTTGATCAAAGTAGCGCGTCGGTATTTAGCCGTCCCTTAACTTCATCCGTTCGAGAATAAAGAATTACATAAGTCGAAATAATTTTTCTTCAAATGAGCAACGGATTTAATAATAATTCAACTTTTATTTCATTTAATATGACCTGAAAAAAATGTAATTAAAGTATTACTTGTGGCAAACCATATACTATATCAATGTATATTGAAATGGATTCGGCAAAGTCAAAGAACAAATTAATTTATATTCGAATCTGAAACTATAACGTTTCCAAATAAAGTTTTAAACATTTTAATCCATTTTAATTAAGAATTAAATACTTTTAATGGTACGAATGATCATTTTTTAATTGATATGAATTAAAATGCATATAATTTAATTTACAGATTTTAATTTTGGATTAAAGTGTATTAAGAGGAATAGACATGTAGCTGGTCTATATGATTGAATTCGTTTTTTGAAATTTCTCAATCCACATGAATACGGAAATACACTATCTGTAATGCCAAATTAAGAATTGAAGTATTAGCCAGTCCATGCATCTCCGAACACAAACAATAGTTCATGAATTGAAATGAATTTGGCAAAGTAAAAAATTATTCAACACATTTAAATCCAGGAATAATATCTCAATAGAATTCTATGTTTTTTAAAACATTAGAATCTAAAAATATCCTTTTCAAATTAAGTTGTATACATTTCAATCCATTTTAATCCAATATATTAAGTATAATTTTAATGGTACAAATGATTATTTTTTACTTGATATGAATTGAAGTGCATACAATTTTATCTATAAATATTATTTGTGGATTTAATGTATTGAAGTATGTGTATGAAATAGCTTCGTTGTAATGAAGTTTTGACTTTGCTGCATATGAATACTACATTTCAATTCATTTCGTTTACTGAGGTAAACAAACATTCTCACGCTTGACGCAATCATTTCACACTGTTTTATTTAATCCTATGCTATTATTATATTATTTTACATTTATATTAAATTATTTATTCTTTTTAAATTTTCATTGTATTATCTAAATTATCAATCTAGTAAAATAACCTTTTTTCATATTCTTTAATTAATTTATAACAAAATGTTTCAATGTTTAATTAAAAAAAAAAAAAAAAAAAAAAAAATCGTTAATTCAAAATATCTTAATTTTATAAGAAGAAATAACTTTTGTTAAGATGTTAGATAAAATTGAAAATCCAGCGTTACTTGATGGAAATATAGAGAGGTGAGAAACATAGGCGAATAAAATCACTCGAACGAGATTTTCGGAAATATTACTTTTGAAAATCTCGTATACATTCTCTTGTTACATGAGAAATTGTTTTGTATTTATATAGAACTGCACAAGAATTGTTCCAATTTAGGTTACTCTTTCCTTTTGAACGTCTGTAGAATTTTCACTATTTCACCCTTGCAACGCAATCTTGCTCAGATACACTTCTAGAATGCGAAGAATAATAAAGCAGTTTCTGGTTTCTTCACGACGTATTTCAAACGTTAGACTTTATTATTTTATTATCGCGTCCTGTAAGTCGGAACGTGCAAATTCATGCGTTTGTAACTGAATATTCAATTTAACGATGTTAATAAAGATGGAACTTGGGAATTCTTGCTTTTCTTCATTTCAATCTTAATCATTTTATTAAACATTTCCAGTGATCAATCGCATTTCCTCGATCTATCATCCCGGTGATATAGTTTCGTTTGAGATGAAAAATATTTTTATATCAAACATAGTGTAAAGTCACTTAGCAAAGAGTATTTCAAATCGAGGTAGAATAAAATTAAGATTGACGTACTGGAGCAAAATCGTCAGAGTCGGAAAGGAGTGTGACATAAAGTGAATTTTTAAAACGTATCGAATGCAAGGGATCCTTTGTTCCTTTTGAATTTTTCTTTTTTAGTTCCTTATGCTGACTATTTGCTAAATATTTACGATATAAATAAAGATGCGTTCGCGAAGTATTATATAGTGTGTAGTTCGTATATTTCTGTTAAAAAAACAAAGAGGAGAAAATGTGTACTTGAATATAGCTTCTTCCCCTTTAATTTTATTAAATCGAGATATATGCATTACAAGTGGTATAGCGACGAAAATAAATATATTTTTCAATTTGTTTAATTTACCGGAGTTTGGAAAAAGAGCATTTATTTTCAATTTCACAATAACTATAACTAAAACATTTTCTTTGTCGATAGTAATGTACATTTTTATTTTGTATAAATTTTGAACTTTTTTTACGACAAATTAATAAAAATGTTTCAGAACTTTTAAAAGTAAGCTTATTATTACGTACATGTGTCGTTGGTGAATGAAAAAAAAAAGAAATGCGTAGGTCGACAAGTACATCATAAGCCCACGTTGATGTTCTCGCTTTATACATAAAAAGTGCGTCCGCCGTCTGATGGAAATTTACGAGGGTTTTCGTTCAGATTTAACCCCAACTAATATAAAAATTGTAATTAAGGTTGCATAAATTTGAATAAATATACATATACTTGCTTCTGCAATTGAAACTAAACATTGAACCATTAATAAAAACGGACCATTTATTTATTTGTCAAACGTCCGGTTGGGGAGTAACAACAACGTGGGCGGAAAGTGGCTTATTTCTCCCGCATTTCGCGAGAGAAAAAGTGAAGCTTTCTTATTTCAATGCTCGTATGAATGCATATATCGACAAATAATTATTTGAGTTGGAAAATAATTAACAACATATCGCTACTTCATGCGCTTCGTCGTTATTAAAAATAGCACCGCGGGATGTATATTATTGACCCGTACGTCATAACTTGGGCCATGGTCTTTCCGGTTGACCGGTTTAGGAGGCATAGCTGCCAAGCGAATGTAACCGACGATGCGACCCCGACTCAGCGATTTTCTTCTTATCTCGATTTTCCCTCGGATTTTTCGAAAGTAACAGGCGATGGTTACAGCCGATTGCCCGATGAATTTTTTTTTCTTTTAGGAACTTCCGCGCCGATGGGAACCTATCTGTATAGTGTTTTCGGATATAGCAGGGAATTATTTCTTTGATATAGATGCCTCGACGAAGCATTTGCTGTGCCTTCCAATTTTTTTTTCTTTTTCATTTTCATTTTTATTTGTAGGTCGAAGCTTTTAAGTTGTATGAAAGAAAGAGACGAATTTCACTCAAATTCATTTTAATGATCAAACACAATTTATGAGCTGGTACAAAAATAATTTATAACTTTTGCATATTAATGAGTTAATATTTTTAGTTTTATTTTTTTATTTGTAAATATCGGATTTTGTCCCATGCCAGTCGTTGAGTATTGGTTTTCGTTGTACGATTATAGAATAAATTTAATCTAATCATATTTTGCTGAAATATGAGAAATGACCCCTCGTCGCTGTAATAGTTTCAGGAAAAATGTTGGTAATGATAAGGGATGCTGCGAAAGCGCTTAGTCGGTTACGCATCGTTCTCGTATCCAAAAAGTTTTAATTACAAAAATATATGTATAATATACATATACATTGTATATGTTTATAAAATTATATAATATAATAAAAAAAAAATATATATATATATATGTGTGTGTGTGTTTCATATGACTTTTGAATGAAAATATACTGAAGGTAATAAGAACTCCTTTTCTATTTGTATTTTCTAGGTTATCAACCTTGTTGTCGTAGTAAATAAATAAATAATTAAAAATGTATGTTTTAGTTTTTGATGATACGATTTATCTTAAATGTTGTTTTTAAATGATTATAATGAAGACCTCAATTATCATATTCAATAAAAAAGAGCTCTTCTATTTTCACTGCAATGCACAGCTGCGAAATTATATCAGTGGAAAATTGATGTTGATTGTAAAAATGCGACAAATAGTCACTTAAAAATGTTACAGATTCTTCGTAATATTCGTAGCTTTCCAAATCCTACAACAGACATAAGTCGAGATATGTATAAGATATTTAATGAATACGCATACAACTCTTCAGTAGAGATCGATTTATTCGACTTGCTCCAATTGTAGAAGTAATCATGTACACACCTTAAATTCCTTGCAGTGAGATTTCACTCTTCTGGTTAGTGAAAACCAAACAATTCCACTTGGAGTGAAAATCCCATTCTAATCGAGAGGAATTTCGTTCTCACGGAATGTTCTTTCATTCTTGGTAGAGTGAAAATTCAGAAAAAAATTAGAGTTAGACCTCTTTATCGCGCATATAAAAATGTAAAGAATGATTAGATATATCTAACGGTCATAAGTCATAACCGTCATAATCATGGTGTACTTCAATTTCAAATCTCCCATTGGTGAAGCTTCCGATAGCTAGCCAATCACAGAGTTATTCGTTGGGATTGTTCCAGTGGAACTGATTTGCGATTTGTGACTTCGGAAGCGTTCTTCGCAATCTGCCCTTAAAACGATCTTTTCACTCGTTATACCTGTTATACCTGCCCTTAAAACGATCTTTTCACTCGTTATACCTGTTATACGATTCTATGTAGAAAATAATATAGCCCGATTCTGATTTACATTTTTATTTTTTTTTTTTTTTCTCTTATTTGACGACTTTTATTATTCACTTAATATTATCGTATGATCAAATTGATGGTCTAATATTTTGAAATAACCAGAAAATTAATTGATCATATGCACGATACTCGCCATCATCAGTTCAATGATCAGCATTTATCAAAATAATACCTTTCCTCATCGTGATAATTATAATGTTCATTAAATGGACCAAACTTCAATGAATGTAAATATTAAGAATCAGTGAATGGAAATATTGAAATGTTTTATCGAGACTATGAAATGATTCAATTGTAATTGATTTAGATTTTATTAAAAGTAGAATATATAAATTAAATGGGTGGTTTTATTCAAGCAATGATTTAATAATTGTTTGTAATGAAATAGATTTCTATGAAATATTTGATTGATTTTCATGTATTTATTTCATTTATTCAATGAAGTATTCTCTACACGGATGAACGGGTATTTCATCTAATGAAATCCAAATTCTATGAAATGCGTTACATGGAATCAATGATTTTTTTTCTCGTTGTATTAAAATGCAATACCGAACATCGTGACTTGACTAAATCCTATGGCAATAGTCCCCATATACATATACGATAGTAAAAGAGGAACGGTAACAACTATAAAATAAATAAATCAAATTCTATAGATCTCCATGGAATATAAATCCCACGCACAGTCAGCGGTATATCAACTCACGTGCAATTGTATACATGTGAGATAATGTATAATCTCCAAATTTAAAAATATGTGATTCTTGTATTGTGTTTGAGAATTGTGAATAGTATAATACACATATTCGGCAGTCATTCTCCCGAATGAGAGTTTCAAAACTTATCTAATAATCAAACAGTTAAGATTCAAGTTTAGCGGTCTTATATATATAAGGACATCCGAGTAACGCAATTATATAGTCAAGTTCACAATTGAGCATGAATCCTCAAATTTTCTCAACGATTACACCCAATTATGTGTCATTTCAGGCTCCGAACAGCACTTTTCTGCCAGTGTTCTATATACCTCATTACAGAGTTCGACGTATTACATTCAGCAGTTACCAACATCCGCAAGAGCGGATCTCCAATTACGAACTATTTATTAAAGATAGACATCTATTTTAACGAAGATGAATACTTTATAAAATTTTACGTATCACTTGTCGGACATGTTGCCTTACATATTCCGTACGATATTTTCTTATAAATAACTTGAGGGCAGTGTGATTTTGAGAAGACGTTGAAGAAAAAACCGTTATCAGGGGAACTATGAGGGAAGCAAATTAAATTATTCATCGTGCTCATAAATGATTTTACTAAAATTATTTATAACAAAAATTAAAAAATATTATCTTGGCAAAAACAGATTATTTATAAATGCAATTAATTTTTTTTTATATTACATGGATCTACATTTTAGTCTGCGAGGATTTTGTAAATGGAATGAAGAATGACAAACGTTATTGGTATTATTAAATTTGATGAAGGTGTATTTTTAGACATTGTCTATTTATTCCTTACGTTTGAGACAGCACTAATTGATTAATACGCTTTAAATACTCGAACTTGGAAATGCAAATGCTCAGGGCTTGTATTTTAATCTATGTAATTTGCGCGAGCGTGTTGGTATGTGTGTGTATCTGAATACGAATTATAATTTCTACGGTAATGTGATAAAGTCTTACACGTGTATAAGAAGAAATATATTACGGACAATCTTTTTTTTTATAATACACGTGATCTCAAATTGATAGCGTTCATTTTGACACTCTATACTCATTTAATGACGCTTGTATAGATTATAAAATCAAAATAGTCCTCTCATAAAGAAGATATGTCATGAAATACTTCGATTTTACATCTCACAAATTATCGCAGGATTGTTGCCCATATTGGTTCACGATCATTGATCCTTTTGAAATGACCACGTGATCATTTGGTAGGGACCACGGTTTAAATGGTACCGATTTCATGTGCTGTCGAAGAAATTGACAGGCGCTGATGTTACTCACCTATATACATGTATAATTTTGGTTAGGTCTGCTTCTTGGTTAATTGTCATTTTCTCGCTTTCGATGTTATTAACAGATTTTCCATCACAAAAATCTGATGTTGCATGTACATACAGTGCTTCTTATGTTAATAATTCTATATTACTAATTATACAACCAAATAAAATTTATGCTCACATACCAAATATTAGTAATACGAGTGCTTATTCTAAATCCCGTTGATCGTAGCAACACATCTCGTTTTTATTCGTCAGTTTTAAGTCCAAATTCATTCATAGATTGTTACAATTGACGCAACAAGGAAATTGATAAATAATTCACACATTTTAAGTAACGATACTTTTTGATTTATTACCATGATGAGATTACATATATAATGGAAATAAATTTGAAATCTAAATTGGAAATTGGAATAAAGGGCTTATTCCCTAAACAATTTAAACACTTTATACATAATTACGTGCGTGAACCCGTCGAGATGACATAAAAGATTCATTATTAAATCCGTTGGATTGGTCCATTTTTATATAATCTTCGAATTTATGGATGGGGAAGTTTCATCAGGATTAAGGTAACTACCCGTAGTACCGCATGTAGTGGTAGCGACGAATACACGATAATCTCCGATTTTCAGAACCCCGACACTTGAATGGCGAACACCACATATGCAATCCTTACGAATTATTGACGATGAGTTAATTCCTTACACATACGAAACCTCTGTATGACAATAGCAATAATTTTATAACTCTCTATAGGTCATAATTATTATAAGAGCATGTCTCCTTTTTGCGGATCAAGCTTTTTTTCTTATTCTATCCCAATCTAAAAATGATAGAACAATTTCTGCTAATACCAGAATATATACATGATAATTTATGGAAAGCCGAAGCGCATATGAATCGATGTTGAGGTCGATTCAGATTTGTTTATCCGTTTGGTTCAAATTTGAAAAGAAACGGAGCCTTTTTAAAAATGAGGTATATTATTTTGAAGTTCCTGTTTGAAGCATTATCTTGTTTTTGGATAAACATTTCGAATGCTCCTCGATGTATAGACATAGAGTTAAGAGTATCGAGCATTCATGTTGGTTACGCGCTTGATTTTACAGTCAAATTTTTGAAAGTTATATTGTGTCGTTTAATTCCGCCCTGTTTTGAATAGTAGTAAATAATTATTTGTTCAAAAAATATGGCAAGACATTTTCAAAAACTGAGCAGTGGACATTATCCGTACAGATTAAATTGTTTGAATGCAATTATTTATTACTTATGCTGGTTATTTTGTTAGTTTCTTCAAACAAATCACAGTTGTGTCTTGTGCAACCGAATTCTATAACCTCTTTTAAGGTTTACGCTAACTTTGTTTATTTTTTATTTTCAATAGAAGCTAAGGATTGCATTAAAACTGATGGTTGAAAGATATTGGGGTCGGCTGAAAGCTATCTATGTAAATTTTGAATGAACTCTATGCAATACCAACAGCTTCAGGCTTTCGGCGTTGGTCGCCTTAGGATTGATCTAACCATTTTCGCATTAAGTAATTTAAAACTAAGTAAACTGAAATGTACATAAGATTATATATATACATATATAGGTATGTGGGTGTTGCTTTTTGTGATTTCATTTTTCAGAAACTGTCTAATATACCCGAAATAATTACAACGTCGTTCGAATCTTTAAAGAGTTTATCTGAATCAATCTGAATATTTTTAAATCCAATTTTTGAATCATCAATGATTTTTTATTTGCTAGGCTAGGTAAGGGTAAATGCTGGGTTTATAGCTTGCAATGGAGGATGTTACGTTCTTAATCCTGAAAAATATAGGTACAACAAATCTTCACCATATTATACTTCACCCGATAGCCCTTAAAATATAATTTTGTTAAAAGTCTTTTAAAATTGCAGGACAACGGCGCAAAGTTTTCTCGCTTTTTCATCCCCACTCTACCCACTTTTAAGCATGCTCGAGGGTCCTTAATATCTAAACTGCTAAGTTATTATAGAATAACGTTGTAGTCTGCGCTTATATCTTTCGAAATAATTTTTCTTTTCTTCGTTATCAGTACATATATTCTCAAGACCTTTCTAATTATTTCATTTGGTCCAAACCATGGATCATTTACAATTATTCGTGAGATTTCCTTTCAAAATCGTTCAATTATTTGTATGTATAGCCGCGGTAACGTCAATGTAGCGCTGTCGCAGCATTTCGGTAGTACGTATAAATGGAGAGTAAATTTTTGCTGCCATTATGTCATCGTAGTTACTTTGCAGATGTTTTGTAGCAAACAAGGTGCGCGACATCTCTTTTGCAGCACATTTTTTTACTTGGGTAGTTCCCATAACGTAGCGCTTTTAACCTTTAAGTCGATAGTGGACATCTATAATAGCCTTTTGGTCCGAACACAGTTGTCAGCATCTTCGGCATACCGTTTTATGTGTTATTTAGTGCAAATATTTAATAAAATAAAAGTAAAAAGCTGCGGGTGGTAAACCAATACTTTTTTTACAGTATATAAGGACTCTCGCTTATTACACCCGAATCAAGTAGCATCTGAATACGATGTCTCCAAATATTCAGCATATAATGGAAATCCCATTAAATACGATTTCGATTCGAAGAATTGTTTAACCAATTGATTACTGGCACAACGAGCAAAGTAATTAGTATCCCTTAAAACATCAGAGGCTGACAGTTTTGGAGTAAGCATACATTTTTCCAATCTCGCTACTTCATTTTCGAGCTCGTTTATGAATTTTACATTGTTAATGTCGTCATTGAAGAACTCCATAACCCGTGTGAAAAAATGAAATGGGGCCAAGCTGGGCCCCGACCAGAATGTCCACTTTCTAGGTGGGGCCTATCAAGAAAGTCTCAGCTTGGCGTATAACGCTAAACAAGCATCGCCAATTTTAGGAAAACTTGTTAGGCCCCAATTGGTAAATAGTTTTTTTATCATATTCGTGTCCCATGTATGTAATTCTATCTAGTGCCTAGAGGAAAATTCCATCTAGTGTTCCTAGGTAGGCCTATTTAGCTCCTTGCTTGAATGTTATCTAGCTCCTGATTGGGTTATGTAAGTAGTCACCCAGGATAGTTCTAGGTAGCGCCTTTATGAAAGACTTTTGAAAATGGAAAAAGAATTTTGACGACTTTATATAAGCAGCATAAATCTACACGTTAAAAAATATATAAAAACTAATTATTTAAAAAAAAAGTTATCAGTCATATACTTTTTACATCGTACATTGCAAGCATTAATACTTGTTTGTTATGAATATATTTTATAAAGGGCTACCCAAGTGGGGCCAAGTTGGGACCCAGTCACAAGTTGGGCAAAACTGGGAGAATTTTCACACAGGAATGGATTCCATAGGCAAATTATTCACGAATAAGTCAGCAGTCACCATTTTCAGAATATGCCTATATACAGCCGTACGTTTCATTTGAATCAAATTCCTTTCTTAAGTTATACTTCCAGACAAATGTAACTATTTTCTATCATTTAGAGCAGTCAGCACATTGCTTGGTATTTCAGACGTTCACTGCAATAGTCTCGTTCTACAATTTTTTCACGACCATAGATGAAATTGCTTCACATAATGGTATGTTATTACGTGTCTTCATAGCGTTGACATCGGGAAAGAGTTCCAACAATAATTCGGTACAAGTAAGACTGTTGCAAAAAATGTGAAGCTGTTTCGTTGGTGGCACTACGGTAATTCACATCAATTAGATTGAACAGTTGTTGTGTAATATCTGCATTGTGGTTGATTACTTCATAATGTAAACTGTGACCGCCCTAGTCAAACATCCGATTGTCGTAGCCATATTTAACTATGATAATTCAACAGTCTATTTCGGACCAAACAACAGAAACCAAACAATTATCCATCTCCACGATTCGGGCCTAAATATATAGACGTTATTTTATAACGATATACATGCAGGTAAATTCAACTATTTATTCAACTATAAATTCAATATAAATATTATTTGAACTTTAACGCACCTGTCTAAAAATATCTTGCTATCCAAATATATTCAAATTATTAAATTTATATATTCTTAGTAAAGAACTAAAAGTTTCTTATTCGCATTCGTATCAGAAAAATAGCAGTAAATTTCAAACGGACACACAATTTGAGAAGAAAGTTATTTATTTGTTATTTTATTTATAACAAGTACATTTATTTCATATAAAAAATATATTTATAAAATTATGTTTATATATAAGAACAAGCATCGGTTTACTTTGAGTAAAACTACTGCGGTGTGTAAGAAGTAAAATTCACGACAATTTGCTCTAAGAACTAGTGCATGATTTATCGTCAAGAACAACAATAGAAGATGTATGAAATTCCGAAATACTTTTTGGTTTGCACCTGCTCGCCGTGTTGAAATTTCTGCACGTGGATGACCTCGCTTTATGCAGTGGCAATGGCGTTTATTTCGGTGAAGCTGGATAATAAAAGTATTCTAGGTCAAAAATTGTAAGAATTCTACGAAAGTAGTTTGAAAACAAATAAATACAGTATATACATATACGTTCTTATTCGCGCAGAGGAAAGATGTTTTATTTCCACGTAAGTTTTTCAGCACGTTCTTTTATTTTAAACGTACGAGAAAAATCTTTTCTTCACTCGGAAACGTTCACTTTTTCTTCTCAAGAATAAGATTTAGTATACACGGGTTTTCAGGTTAATTTTTTAATTTTAACTCGATCATCCGTATACGTCAGCATATAATATGCGCATGTACATATGTTGACATGGGAGTCGAGTTCAATTTAAAAAAGTGGTACGATCCTTACAAAATACGAAAGCGAGGATGTAAATAATTTTTTTTTTTAATATTTTTTTTATTCCACACATGAAAGAATATAGAACACGTTCTATATTTCTAAATCGAGGTAGATCCAGAGTCGACGACAAGTTGAAAACAATTAAGTCAACTGAGGTAAAATTACCGAGTATAAAATTTAATAAAAGCTGCACAACGTTCCATGAACAGTGTACCACGCATTCAAGAAGCGAACTAGTTATAGCTCTAGTTTTCCGTACCTCCTATAACAAAAGTGCATCAAAATGGAAAACTAAAAATTCTGAAGGTGCTGAGCAATTTTTTTCTCGTTAATTCCATTAAAAATATAAAAAATTAAAAATTAAAAAAAAAATTTCCTTTGACACATTCAATATTGAAAAAGACTTTTCAGTTCGTGCATGTCATATTCCTATTTGACGAAGCAGAGCACGATGTTAAATACTTCCATATACACGTTACTCGACTATATTTGTGATCAAAACGATTATATGTAATTTAAAAAAAAGTTGAATATCATTTACATTTATAAAATAAAACCATTCTAATGAATTCTTTGTATAGTGAATTATATGTAAAAGAGAGAAAATAAACATAAAAGTAAAAAGTTTCAAGAAGCGTTTAAATATTCACGGCTGACCTCGATTTAATTCGAAAACAATACGGATCTTTGATATCCGCTTTCTTCTTCGATCCAAGCAGTTATAAAAAAAAAAAACGCTAACAATTACGCGACGTTGCGACGTCTTTGTCGGATTTTAAAGCGTTTATTCTAATTGTTCAAAGGATGGACGAGCACGAATAAAACAACCTAATTAAAATGCAGAATATTGTCTGCAAATAATCTCACGTCCATTTGTACTAACCTACTATGATTCATCCCCAACGGAAAACCTGGTCCTTTTTCGAACAAAGGGATTACCCAGCCCGACCTGTTCCTTTCCATAACTACTGTAGACCGACATCGACGCACTGATCTTGCGCGTTCCTTTCATCCTGGCAGAAACAGTAGAAATAGTCGACCAGTAGGGAAAGGGAGCTTGGGTCAGGCTGCGACCCAAGTCATACAGTGACTTTTGGCTCCGTCAGTGTATATATATACCCTATACCTATGTCTGCTCATGTGCATATGGCCTGCATAATGGCGCGTTTATATAGCTCCGTGCTTTTCACAGAAAAAAAAACTGAATATTTTTTAATATTCATTTTGTTCTTGTGTAAAATTTTAAGAATATTTAATTTTTATTCACGACAGAATAATTCATAAAATACAGCACGAATACTTTTGTTTCAGAGCAGTATATATCGAGTGCCATAGTTCTAATGTTGTTTAAACCGCTGTATAATTGTATGCAATCAATCGATGTACTATATATGTTTTTATATCATTCCGTTTATAGTAGTATCATTTATTTATATTATTATAGCATTTAAAGCTGCAAATGCAATAATCAGTAGCATTCTGAAATTAAATTTATTATATATAATATAACATGTGAAATATTTGAAAATCTTGCTGTAAATTAAAAAGTTTAAATTTAAATGAAATAGAATTACTAAAAAAAAAATTAATATCCAGGAGAAAACTATATATGTTTTATATAAAAAGTTTTTATTTAAACGTTATCATTTGCCGTGAAAATGCGAAATCATATAAAGTAGACGAAATTGACATAATCCATGACGTATGAAGCATAAGAATAAAAAAATAAAAGAATTGAACAAATTCAATATAAATATAAAATTGCGAAATTTTCTATTTACAATTGTTATGTTATTTTTTTTTTTTTTTAATATTAATCCCTATATCTTCCTTATTTTTGTATAGATTGCAGAAATTCTATATTCTAACAAATCGTTTTTATTTTGTTATTTGAGAAGATTTTCTTTTAAATTTAAGATGATCCCGCTCAATTTCAAAGATATTAACATTTTGAATAAAATGAGGAGGAATATTATACCTTCAATTCTGGAGATGAAAATGTAATGCGATTTAGTAAATCGAACCCCATTCAATGGTCAAGTGGAATTTTATTCTCCGTAAATATTTTAAAATACATTAATTTTGGAAAAGTTTAAAATTGCGATTTTGAACGCATTAAGTGGTTAATGCAGTAGTCGTGTACGCGTAGAGATTTCTATCAAAATAATATTTTACAACATTTTAAGTACCCATTAAAAAGTATCAGAAATATTAAAAAAAAAAAAAATTTTTTTGTAAACAGCGTGTTTTAGTTAATCCCGTAAATGAATAAATTATTAAAAAAAAAAAAATTATTTTTGATGATATATCATAAATTTTTAATTTATCAAAATTTTTATGTAAATTGTGAACTACAGGCGAAAACAATAAAGTTATTTCTGTGTTCATCTGTGTTTTTCTATAGCATAGATTATATTTTAAATAAAACAAAAATTAGGAATATTCCTAATAAAGAATATTACAATAAAGAAGATATTGTTCGTTGAGAGCATATATATTTTTTTGTTCACATGATAAAAATGAACATTCTTAAAAGAAAAATAAATGCCAAATATAAACGAGAATTAAAAAATAAGACTATAATAATTTTAGACGTGACCTGGTTCCGTATAATTCTATAAACATTCAACTTAATGCATAAAAATTTTTTTTGCAATGGGACTGCTCAATTTCAACCTACAATTAAAATATTCCATAATTTCGAATAATAATTAGGGCTTCTGAAAATCACGTACGAACTAATTTTTTTTTTTTTTTTTTTTTTGTATATACGGCACTATTGTATAGTCGTGGTAACTTTTGTGAAGAGGACACTGATAAAGAAGAAGAATGAAACGCCGGACAAAGAATTTACTGCAGATAAGACTGAGATCACTGGAGAAAGCTAAACTCCAAAGAAAATGAATGAGTCTTAGATGGTAGCGTACTTAGATTTAATGAAATGGGAAAGGGAAAAGCGGGAAATAGATCGAAACAATGAAAGCAGGAGAGAAATTCTCAACGTTATAAGGTCGATCTGTAAGGGACCAGAAGGAAATTAAAACTACAAAACAAAAAACAGATATATAGTGATTGAATTAAATAAAATTGATGGTGCAAGCATAAATAGCATGGAAAAATGTTTTGAATATATATATATATATATATCCTAGATAGCAAATGATATTCTCAGGATATCCCCCAGATAGCAAATGACATCCTCAGGATATTTTCAATATGAATGTAACGGCAAGGATGCGTTGGGGAATTCATAAATCTATAAATTGTTATATTATTTTTTATTGATCATATATAATTAAATTTCACAATTGCGGTTGAAATTTACGTGGATACATATTGCATTAAAACTGTGCTCGTAATTTCATTCGACGATATATTCGTCAAATAATGAGAGCGAGATCAAATTACATAAAAAAATTTCATAAACAAGATACGTTCCGTTGAACTGCAGAAAAATGTCCACCTCGGACGTGAGTGACGTCAATAAAAAGTAAATGGAGAAAAAGTGAAGAGAAATGGACAATAGAGCGGTAAAAAGATGGATTTTCCGCGGGTCGAAGAATTGAACAGAATTGATTTATGGTATTACGTGTCGAGGGTATTCTCTACAATTCGACATACATTGATTATAACTCATTGTTGGAATAAAAAATATGTACATTTATATGTTATGGAATATAAACCATTCCCATTATAGCAATGAAAATATTGTATTATTTGTTGCCTTCGACATGCGAAATATCGATTTTTATTTTGTTCTTACAATTTTCCAATCGCATAATGTTTTCGCAAAAAGGTTATTGTATTTATACGATGAGGTTATAATAGCTAATTTCATTCAAAACATATCGCTTGGTGTCATTACTTGAAAAAAAAAATGTCAGAATTGAACTTTACTATCTCGAAAGTTCCTCCTATATATTATTTCTGATATCAAAACGTAGTTTTAATTGAAAATAATATGATAATAAATTAACATTCATTTTGCAGATAAAAATAATCTTTTATGAGTAGCATGAATAAAATTATCTATAGAATAATTTTCTTTTAACAAAAAAAAAAAAGGGAATTGTACACGCTCAACACACTTTCAAATATCGAAATAAATATATTCAACTATACTTGTATATCGTTTAACAATATAAAAGCGACATTCGTAAGAGAAAGAGAAAAGTAAAAACCAAGGGTTCCGCAACAAGAAAAGTCACTTTGTCTGGTTTTAAACAAAATTACGACATTCCGAGAAATTACTTAAGGATGATTCCGGAAACGGGATTTCAATCAAGCAATCTCTTTGTAAGAAACCGTTCCTTTCTCTCTGTCCCTCAATATATTTCTTTTCATTCGCGATTACATTCTACTTAACGAATATAAGTATGTTACAGCAATGCAAAATACAATAAATCGAACGCTTATTTTCCGAAAATTGTCAATGTGATTCCAACTCGACTCATTTATCTTATTGCCTTTAATTCGAGCTTTCCGGTATTTATGCGTTTACTATTGCACGTCTCCCCCAATGAATGCGTATAGCAGGCTAAAAATGATCATGCAAACATTGTCATCATATTTTCCACGATCACATACAACATCATTTTTGCCCACATATGAACACATCATTCTGAATCATTTTCATTTTTATCCAGATAATCCTTAGTTTTTAAATGTTGGAATAATTACAACGACTCGATAACATTTTCTTTGTCCAGTAAAAATGTCATGAAGAACCTGATACGGTAAATAGATTGAATCAAGAGGGGCGAAACTACAGAATACAATGTGAAAATTGGTGAAATGGAAAAATAATACATCAAAATGAGTTTACAAGATCTCCACTTCCGCATGTATTTGCGCATTTTCGACAATTCCCTATTGAAATTGGACGGGAATATACATCTACAATACGTAGAAATTGTTCGTTCAATGGGTATTTGTACGTTTATTCGACATTACGCATTCAACTTGACATTCAGATAACTGCCTTTACTTTAATATTGGTGTATCAAAGAAATTGAATTAAATGTCTGCGGCATATAGGGTAAAATTACATTACTGTTCAAAGGCCCCTGGATATGCATTGAAGTTCGATGTACGAACGTATCTCTGTGAAAAGCACGGCTAAAGGAGATGGGGCGAGAGAATGAGAGAGAGAGAGAGAGAGAAATATAGGATGAGGGTAGAAGAGAGGACAGTAGAGAAAACATAAACATCTGCGAACGTTATTCGGGAGGCAGTCAAAATAAAGACAATAGCAATGAAATAAAAACGAAATGTGATGAAAGGCATCCGCTATTCATCCAGATGTATAGAGTGGGATGATGATAAAAAAAATGCGAAATGAATAGACAGATAAAATTGCTGGTGATCGATAAAAGAATGTATGCCGTTATTGTGTTTTCATATATACACTTCTCATTATATTCTATAGTTATTGCGATCTTGTTTTCTGTTAAAATTAAAATTAAAATTAAAATTAAAAATACAATCTCTTTTCTTTTTTTTTTAAAGTAAAAATGCATTTACTTTTTTGAGGTTATAAAATAGGACCAACATTGACATTTGTATCTAGTATTTTACATGACTATTTGAAATATGGTTTTATTTGAAGTATTCGGCAGATTTTACATTCAATTAAAATTAACCTATACTTAAATGAGACCACAAGTTTTTGTAAATATCAATAGATATAAAAAATGTGGCACTTAGCATATTTTTCAAAGTGTCGCGAGAAGATGTTTATTTTTATCATTTTTCTCCACGAATTTTTTGTAATAAATGACTTGTTGATAAATAAGTAAAAAGAAATATATGTTTTATATAAATAAAATTATGTTTTGTCGCGTTATCAATGTTACAGTCGCTGCTTTATCGTAAGTAAGTGCAAAATCATAAAGTTTTGCACCTATTACACCCAACGCCGTCGTAAAAATTGTAACACTTGGGATTATTAATGATTTTCTATTCCCAACGATGAAGTTCATAAAAGTCTTACCTAAAATACTGCCGAGTTCGTCTATTCGACAAAGCAGAGGAACTGACATTGCATAAAAGTCCAAGACTTTAAAACTAATAATATTTATGAAGATGATGATAAATGGCAAACACTTAATTTATTTTAGTAAGATTAGCGAATTTACAAAGAAGGCTGATTCCTAAAATACTTTCATTTTATAATGAAGCAAATTTTTTTTCCAGTGGAAAAACCGCGCATTATTATATATTTAACGTGTCGTATACGAATTTTTTTAATATATCTCATCAAACAAAAATTATATTTTGAGAAGCTCTTTTACGTGTGACATATATAATCTTATTCGTATACTAAGAAAACAGGCAGAAAAGGAGTCATCTACAATTAATATAAAGGAGTATATATTCAAACTATTACAAATACTAACTAGGGGCTTCGCCCCTGCGGCCTTCGGCCGCCAACCCCACCGGGGGCTCCGCCCCCTGGACCCCCGGCGCGCTTCGCTTCGCTCGCAATTTTTTT